>PKML01044849.1:733794-821959 GCA_002933935.1 Eutrema yunnanense | reverse complement strand
CTTTGATTGTTCAACCACCTAAGGTGATAAGGCCGTGGATGCTTCCTGGTCTCCATACCTAGCTTATCCACTAAGGTAGTGCTAGCAACGTTAGTACAACTTCCACCGTCTATTATGAGACTACATACCTTGCTTTTAACCATGCAACGGGTATGGAAGAGGTTCTCTCGTTGTTCGTTTTCAACGACCGGTTCCTGGGCAAGAAGGACACGTCTTGCCACTAAGAGTTCTCCCTCAACCGCATGCTCTTCATATTCGTCAAAGATTGGAGCGGTTTCGGTTTCTTCTTCCTCGTCGGTCACGATTTCGCCGTTTTCCAACATTAACATGGCTCAGGAATTTGGGCATTTGCTCGCATAATGTCCTTTGCCTCTTTACTTAAAACATTCAATATCACGATTACGCATATTATTTGAATCAACCTTACCCTTGTAGTCATGACCGGAAGATTGCGGTTTAAAATCCGTCTTAGGCTTAAAATCGGTCCGTGTAGGATGAGTCGGTTTCTCTCCTTCGGGGTAACTCGGCTTAGAACCAGAAGCATATGGTTGTCGTGACACGCTTTTTCTTTTGAGTTGCTGTTCCACCAAAACAGCCTTATGCAACATTTCCTCCAAAGTCGCATACGTTTGCATTTCCATTCGGTCTTGTAAATCGCGGTTCATGCCGGCTAAGAACCGTGCCATCGTGGCATCACTCGGCTCGTCAACATCAGCCTTTAGCATTAGCTTTTCCATCTCCTGGAAATAGTCCTCCACGCCTTTACTTCCTTGAACTAAGCGCCTTAACCGTTGGTGAAGTTCCCGGTGGTAGTGTAGCGGTACGAACCGTCTTCGCATAAGCGCTATCATTTACGTCCATGTCTCCACGGGATTCTCACCGTTGCGTCTCCTGTTTGTCACAATTTGATCCCACCAGTCAATAGCGTATTCATGAAATTCAGTAGCGGCTAACCTGACTTTTTTATATGCGGAAAAGTTTTGGCAATCGAAAACTAGTTCGATTTTCTTCTCCCATTCGAGGAAGGCGTCCGGATCGTTCTTTCCGTAAAACGGGGGAATGCGAAGTTTCATTCCGCCAAGATCATCGTTGTTACGCCTTTGAGGTCGCGGATGCCGGTTGTGATTTCTCTCGGATGAATCTCCACGGTCGTAGAACGGATTGTCCTCCGATTCATATTGTCGCGGCCGATTCCTCCTCGGTCTCGCCGGTGCGTGACAACTTCCATGTCCAACACTCTGCTCGGATCTTACGTCATCGGCTCTATTGTCTCTCGGTTCAGCGCCTTGATTTCTTTCTCCTCGTCTTGGCGTACGAACCGCTAGTGTCGCCATTTGATCTCGCATCTCGCGGAGAACTTGTGCCATGTCATCGACTTTTTGATTAACGCCATCAACTTTTTGATTCATCGCATCATCTCGTTGTCGAAGAGATTGTCGCTGGGAATGTCGCTAAGAACGCGAACACTGCGAATTCTGTGGTTAATCGTGGTAGAACGATCGATGAGTACAACAGGCCTGATCAGTTTTACGGCAATCGATCAGCGATTCGTCCTCCTGCATTTCAGAGGAATGACTTTGAGCTGAAACATGCGTACTACACTCTTGTGGGTCAGCACCCTTTTCATGGTCTTTCCAATGAACATCCCATGGACCATATCGAGAGGTTTGAGGATTTGGTCACTAGCATCAAGAGCAATGGAGTGTCCTACGATTACCTCTTCTGCAAGCTTTTCCCATACTCTCTTGGTGGAGAAGCAACTTACTGGCTGAAGCAGTTACCTCCTGGATAACTGACTACTTGGGAAGAGACTAAGACTGCTTTCCTGAACAACTTCTATGATGATGCACGATCTAAGGATCTGAGGAACAAGATATCCCAATTTTCTCAAGGACCTGCTGAGTCGTTCAAAGCTGCTTGGACGAGATTCAGATCATATTAGAGAGACTGTCCACATCATGGATACTCTGATGTTCAGCTGATGGGTTTCTTTTTCAGGGGAATTGATTGGAGGTACCATATGACTTTGGATGCTTCGAGCAATGGAAACTTCAACACAAGGTATCCTGATAATGCCTATATACTGATTGAGAACTTGGCGTCTAGCAATAGCACCTATAATGCTGATGAAGAGCGGAAGAGACTAGCAGGTAGCATGGATGGTTCACAGATTGCTGATGTTCAAGCCAAGTTGGATTCTATGCATAATCTTCTGATGGGCAAGACAACGAAAGCTGTTCACTTTGCTGAAGATGTCGAGGTATTCAACGAGGATGAATTGGAGGATGTTAACTACATTGGTGGTTCTTGTTTTAAGTTCAGAGGAATCAATTCAACAACAACCGAAACTTCAACAACAACTCTCAGCAAGGAAGTTCGAATCAGTTTGGTCAGAGATCATCTCAGAACAGTGGGTATACGAGGAACTACGGAAACTCATCTTATCAGCCCATACCTGCTAAGCTTCCAGATAGCAAGATCAAGTCTATGTTCGAACAACTGATTCAAGGACAGCAGCAGCTCACAGTGAATCTCAACGGAAATATAGATGAAGTGTACAAAGATCTGAGTGGAAGAATCGATGCTCTCGATACTCATCAGAAGATGCTGGAAAAGCAAGTAGCTCAGACCGCAGCAGCTGTCAAGGGAAAGACGACTCAGGCACAGGGCGTATACGTCAATGCAATCACCATGAGAGGTGCAGGAAATCTCGAAAACCTTGTCAAAGGTGATTCCGAACCTGACTTGTCAATATCGATCGATACCATTGCCGATATCGATCGATACCAGTCTGAAGAACCGACACATGAGCCTTGTGTCGATCGACACCAACCTTGTGTCGATCGACACCAACCTTGTGTCGATCGACACCAACCTTGTATCGATCAACACCCCTCGGAGGCTGAACCAGAGATCGTGAAGAAACTAGAGATGATCAAGGAACGTGTCTACAAGCCTAAGGTACCATACCCTCGATTACCCAGACACCTCAGAGACCCCATTTCTCCAAAGCAGCTGCTTGGCTTTGAGAAGATGGTACGAAGAATTCCACACACACTGACTTTTGAAGAAGCCCTTGAGTACCGCCCTCTTTACAGTCACTTCCAAGATTGCAGTGAAACTGAGGACGAGATTAAGGCACTCTACATCAAAATCAGATGTACACCGTCTCCACCGAAGCAGTTGAGTAAGAAGGAAGATCCAGGGAAATTTTCAGTTCCATGCTCTATCTCCGGAGTTGAATTCAAAGAATCCCTGGTTGATTCAGGGTCTAGCGTAAATGTCATGTCAAGGGCACTCGCAGAGAAGCTGAAAATCGATGACATAAGATCTACTCAGATGCCTCTCACATTCGCAAACTCTTCCACATCGGTTCCATACGGTACGATCCCTGATTTGATGGTTAAAGTAGGAGACTGCCTGGTTCCTACCGATTTTCAGGTTGTGGAGATGCATGCAAGGTCTATCACACCTTTGATTCTTGGAAGACCGTTCATGGCTACGGCTGGTACAGTTATGGACACGCCCAGTAAGAGCATCTCGTTCTCGTACATTGACGAACATGTCTCCTACGAAGCCATCCCCTCTAGAAGAGCTCCCACACAGATAACTTGCATCCCCGTTGGTGCAGGAGAAATATTGATGGTTGATCTTTTGGACGAGCCTAATGATGAGCCAACTGTCATAGAAGTTCTGGATCGTCCTCCTGTCATCACCAAGAAAGTCATCAAAAAGACTAAGGCAGAGAAGGAGGTGAAGAACAGAAGAGTCGAGAGTGCTACACATGTAACCTTAATCCCTCAGAAGTGCGATGGAGATTCGATCGAATATAAGGTGAAATGCTAAGGGACCTCAAGGCCATTTTCTAAGGCTAGAATTCTTCTTACTCCGGAGCTGAAGGAGAAAGGACAAGAGGTTGCGCAGAATTCTGAACCTGGAGATGTCAAGTTGTGGAGCCTATTTTGCTGCAAGCTCTCATTCTTATCCGGACTGATTGTCCATACAGTCAAGCTCGCGACGTAAAACAAGCGCTGAGTGGGAGGAACTCCACTGGTAAGTCTGTACATATGAGTCTTTTATTTTTCTAGTTTTTGTTTTGTGTTTCGTTGTGTCACGTGAATCAGATTCGGAGGTCCTGTATCGATCGATACCATTTGGTATCGGTCGATACCCGTCGTTAAACATACACATTCTGGACCGACCTTCGTGTGGCGACTAAGTCATTCCACACCCTCAGTATCGATCGACACCACATTGGTATCGATCGATACTCCATGCGCAAGTAAGTTTCCTTATAAACCCTACGGTTTTTCCTGTTTTCCCCCACCGCCTCCATCGCTCGATACAAATACCGAACCTCCCTCTCTCAAAATCACAAATCTTCGTTCCTCAACGGATTTGAGTGATTTTTGAGTCTATCCTACTCGGATTTTCGTGCCCTATCTCATTCTCTCATTCAATCTCACGATCTACAAGGTATGAAACACAAATTTTCATATTTTCAATCCGTGAACCAAGGTTGGATTTTCGATTCTTGGACTCTTAGAACTTGTTTTGCTGGATGATTATTACTTGATTAGTGTGTTCTAGGCCTAGTCGAATCTTGCATTACACTCACTTACCCTTGGTTTGCAGTCATGGAATTTTTGGATTAATGTTCTTCGTTGTGATGTTCGATACCTGTTTGAGTGTCGATCGATACCATACTGGTATCGGTCGATGCTGACTATTTACTTGGCCGAGATTGCTATACTTGAGAGAGATGTTGGATTTATGCTGTGTTTTGTATGTTGATGATGCAGATGGCACCTAGGAAGAAAGCACGCACTGATACCGCATCCACCTCTAACCCACCAGAGAAAGAGTACCAGTTGGGTGCTCGAGTCGAGTTCTTCCATGACGGGGTTTGGACACCAGGATCGGTTATCGCCTGTCTTACCAAGAACCACTACAAGGTTCAGACCACCAATTCTACCGACTTTACATTGGCTTTCGGCATCAACTTACGCGACGCACCATCCGAGGCTCCTACACCTTCATCACATGTGCCCCCTCATGTAACAATTCGATTTCCATGGCCTAAGATCAGCGAGAAGGCTAGGATACGTTTAAGGGATGATTACGAGGGGTCAGATAAGGAGATTACAGAGAGCAAAGCTTGCACTCACAGGCATATCTCCGAGGAATGGGACGATTTCGACTCGATCTTCTACAACGCATGGCAGGAGGTTGATGTGCGTCCCACTCGTTTTCTTGATACGTATACTATGAGGCACTTGGGTTTTGACAGGGAGCTTGATGGACTGATCCGCAATATCATATTGGGAACGATGCCTATGCGGCAGTATGACATGGACCCGGACTTGGTTCGCCAGTTCCTTGCTTCTGTCCGCGTCTACTACACTGGTGCACCTCCTGTGACTGCACAACAGGGCATTCTGACTTTTCTGATTCGCGGTGTGCGGCATAGGATATCTTTTCAGGAGCTCTGCGATATCTATGGGTTTCACAGGGACTTCTCTAGGTGCGAGTTTCCTCGCAAGTTCATGGATGTTGAGGCGTTCTCACACTTTGGTCATGGAGTCTATGACAGCAAGACCACTACACAGATGGATGTGCGCCATCCTGTCCTACGTTGCCTTGTGAGGATCATGAGAAACACTCTGTTGTGTAAGATGGAACCAAACAAGATGAGAGTTGCTGAGCTGATTGTTTTGTCTATTGGGATTGGAGATCTCATTTCTGATGAGGCATATGACTGGCCTGAGTTGGACCTCGCGGTCAACTTAGGTGCCGTATTCGCACACCACTTGGAGTCGCTGAAGGTGAAGCCTTTCACAGGACGCAGCAAGACTTCTAGGACTGTAGGTCGCCCGAAGATCAAAACGGTGGGCAGCCTTTTCACTCCCATTTTTCTGCACCTAGGAATCAGCACCACTAGTTGCTCAATCGTGACTTCCTGCGAGCTCATGGACGAGGCGCACTTGGAGCACCTGCGTTGGCTAAAGCCTCACAGGCGTTAGGTTTTCAACACTTCTGTTGGGGACTATCTGGTTCTGCTCCCCAACACTTCTATTTTGATCTGAGCGGTGACTCTGCTCACCTACTTTTCGCACCTGTTTCAGCTGACATGGAGCCTGCACCGGTGACTCGACGTCGAGGCTCAGCTACTAGAGCACAGCCACCTGCATCTGGCCCTGCTGGGGGTCAACCGCAACACGAGCCATCTCCCATTGCTGCTACGTTTTCTCTTCCTCCACCACCTGAGATGGAGATGGACCCTTTTCAGAGATACGTAGTCACGAGTCTGCAGACGATCTGGACTGCTATTTCTCGATGCCGCTGCATGACCGACACGGACGCTGGTCCTTCGTCTCGACATCCTGTTTCACCACGTTCACCGCGCACGCCCACTGACGTTGGACCATCTGGCACTGCTGGCGATGACTCTGACACCACTGAGGAGGATTAGTCCTCTTTCTATCTGATTATCACGTTTGTTTTTTTTTTCCTTTTGGCCTTTTAGCAAAAATACCATACAATTTGAAGTCAAAGCTAAAAATGCCCCTTCCTCTCCTATTTTTCAGAATCCCACGAATTACCATTAAAGAATCTGGGTATTCACGCAAATGTCATTCCTCAGACTGCTGTTAGAGTCTAACGTTTTTTTCCAAAGACCAAAAAAATTGCAGATCTAACTTAATTACGGAAATGCCATTGCCATCAATTCTCAACCTCCACGACAACCACCATCGTCGACGAATTAATGCAGTAACTAACCCATTTTTCGCCATTAAAGCCCGAGAATAGAGCTCGGACTTCTTTTTCGCGAGTTCTCCTCTCCGATTTCTCCCATTTCCCCTCGATTTCCCAATTCAAACTGATATATCATGGTTTTTACCCCATTTAGGCCATGATATAAGTCCTTTTATAGAGTCTTTTCTAGTGTTTTGGAGTCTTTTAGAGTCTTTCACAGGTTATAGCACGTTTGGAGCTTAATTGGAAGTATTGGAGCTTTCTGGAGCATTTGGAGCAGAAGCAGAAGATCGTGTCGCTGAGTACCTGTTTTTACGTCTAGCATCGATCGATACCCCCATGGTATCGATCGATACCCAGCACAGCAGACACGACATCGCGACTTAATGAAGAGTTGAAGAATTGCAACTTGGTCCAGAAGTCTCTGATAATTACAAGAAGGCCCCAAATCGTGTTTTAGGTTATAAATAGGATTTTACAGCCATTGTTTAGGCTATGCTTTTATTTTTGTTTGAGTTTAAGAGAGATTTTGGTGAGAGACAAGTCTGGTTTCCCTTCGTCCGAGATCAGATCTCAAAACCTTGTTTCTCTTTCTGATTTTATACAAGAGTATTTATTCAACATGTTTATTGATTTAATATTCATGTCTGAGTAGATCACCTGTTAGGTTTAGGGTTTTCTCATAGGGATTTCTTTGAATGCTAGGTTGATTTTCTGTTAGGATTCACTATCTGATTAGTTCTTCACCTTAGGTTGTTCTCAATGCTAATTCTAGATTAATCACCTAGAACTTAGATCTTAGGATAATTGATTAGGCACGAGAGTGCGATTTATTACCTGAAAGAACCTAGGTGAGCAAATTAATTATTCGCAAAGAGATTTGGTTTAATTAATTTGTGAACATATCAAACTTGAACTTTAAAGCTGATTTAGAATTTAGGATTCGCAAAGAGATTTGGAATTCCTAGGATCTAGATTTAGATAGTTTTCGCAACGAGAGTTGGTTAATTATATTTTAGTGATTTGAGTTCTAGAACAATGCTTAATCCGAATCATGTTAGTTAATTTAGCTGCATTCATTGATCTCCTGAGAAATACCCTAAGCCTACGTCTCCCCAATTGAATTTACAAACGTTTTACTTGCAATCCTGTTTTTAATTATATCATCTGGTTTAGCTTATTTCTGATCTATAGAATTTATTGTGTGATTCTTGAGTTCTTGTGTTCGACCCCTTGATTTACTGCAGCAACTGCTTTAGTACTTTTTAGGGTATTAAATTGAGCATATCACAAACTTACCGAAATCATTTTTTATGGAATAAAAACGGCAAAACACGACTAGGCTTGCGGGATATCGGTGATATTAGACGTTGTGGGCGCTCGACGAGGGTGAAAACAAACTATAAACGGATATAGGTAAGAATTGTTGCATATCGTCGATTTTCAGATCTGAGTTGTATACTCAGACTGCTTTAGAAGTCTGATGAAACCCACATGGTCAACGAGAGGGTAGTTTTGCAATTGACTTTTAAATACTCAGATTAAAATTGAAGTCTGGCAATTTCATTTGAAAACAAAAAAAATCAAGAAAAATCCTCTAATCGAGGCATAGGGTAGTTTTGCAATTGACCGAAAACTTGACTTTTTTATTCAGACTTCATATCCAGTATGAAGGAAAAATGAGAGACTTTGACCGGAAGTTGACTGTTTTTTCAGACGGAATCAGAAGTCTGAAAAAAAAAAACAGGGTACTGGTAGTAATTTACCGAAATTTTACAAAAGTTGACCAAAATGGGGGAAAAAGTATCAGACTTCCACTACAAGAAAACAGCGTTTTTACGACTACAACTGGCGACTAAACCAGTAGTCGCCAAACGTTGCGACTAAGTAGCCACTATTGCCCGACAATTTAGCGACTAATACGATTTGGTCGTAATTGAGTCGCTATTTTACGACCAAACCATATTGTCGCTATAGTAGTCCCTAAATGACGACTAATATACGACTACATTTCAGACGGTAAATAATAGTCGCCTAATTGTCGCTAATTTAGCGACCAATATGCGACTATTTCGGCGGGTCGCTAATTTACAACAAAATTACGACTAATTTGACGACGGGTAACAGGAGTCGCATAATAGTCGCCATTTGGCGATCAATATACGACTATTTGGGAGGGTCGCATAGCAGTCGGTAATTTATAGTAAAGACCGGTGAAAAACACGTGTTATTCGTTTTGGGGTTGGTGTAACGATTTTATGCGACTACAAAATGTAGGCGCCTTTCAGACGCCGTGTAGTAGCTATTTAGTCGGCAGAAATGTCTATATAAGCTCAATTAATCCCATTTCTCCTCCTCATTCGATCTTCAACACAAATTCAAACATATATCTTCTCTTCATTTTATTTTTCAGTTAAATAATGTCGGGAAATTTTAATTATAATAATTTCTGGGAGTGGATGTATAAGAGGTTCGATGAAGAGACGGAAAATTTCTCGGAAGAGTTCAGAACAGGGGTGGATGGATTCATGACATTTACAAATAGCCAGCCTCTATCACAGAGTAATGGCGGTAAGTTTTTCTGCCCTTGTAGTGTTTGCAAGAACGAGAAATTTATCTCGGGGACAAGAATTTGGAATCATCTTTATAGCAGAGGATTTATGCCAGATTATTATGTTTGGTATAAGCATGGAGAAGAAATCAATATGGATTTAGGATCGAGTTATGTTGATACGCCATATATAAGTGGGAGTGAAAATGTGGGAGTTGTATTAGAAGATAGATATGTGGATATGGTGAATGATGCATTTCGTCATAACGTGAGTTTTGATAACTATCATCAGGATGGTAGTGATCAGAATGTAGAAGAACCGGTACGTAACCATTCAAAGAAATTTTACGACTTGTTAGAAGGTGCAAAGAATCCATTATACGATGGTTGTCGTGAAGGTCACTCGCAATTATCCTTAGTTTCTCGAGTCATGCAAAATAAGGCAGAATATAATATGAGTGAAAAGTTAGTCGATTCGGTTTGCGAAATCTTGACAGACTATTTACCATAAGGAAACAAGTCAACCGGATCACATTACGAGACAGAAAAATTGATGCGCAATTTAGGCCTCCCATATCATACAATTGATGTTTGTATTAACAATTGTATGATCTTCTGGAAAAATGACGAGAAGGAAGATAAATGTTTGTTTTGTGGTGCACAAAGATGGAAGCCTAAGAACGACCGACGTAGAACCAAAGTACCATACAGTTGTATGTAGTTTCTACCTATTGCTGACAGATTGAAGAGAATGTATCAGAGCGAGAAGACTGCATCGGCAATGAGATGGCATGCCGATCACCAATCAAAGGAGGGAGAAATGTGTCATCCTTCTGATGCGGCAGAGTGGAGATATTTTCAAGATCAAAATCCCCAGTTTGCCGGAGAACCCCGTAACGTTTATCTTGGATTATGTACCGATGGGTTCAATCCATTTGGCATGTCTCGTAATCATTCGCTGTGGCTCGTGATCTTGACTCCATATAATTTACCCCCTAGTATGTGCATGAATACATAGTATTTATTTCTTACAATTCTGAATTCTGGGCCAAATCATCCGCGAGCTAATCTCGATATCTTCCTCCGACCTCTTATTGAGGAGTTAAAAGAGATGTGGTCTAATGGGGTCGATGCATACGATGTGTCCTTGAATCAAAATTTCAATCTAAAAGCAGTGCTAATGTGGACGATAAGCGACTTTCCGGCGTATAACATGTTATCCGGATGGACAACCCATGGTAAATTGTCTTGTCCAATTTGCATGGAAGATACAAAGTCTTTTTATCTACCTAAGGGAAGGAAGACGTGTTGGTTTGATTGTCATCGAAGATTTCTTCCTCATGGTCATCCAATGAGGAGGAATAAAAAAGGTTTCCTTAAGGGAAAAGACGCGTCGAGAGAGTATCCACCTCAGTCTTTGACCGGTGAGCAAGTTTATTGCGAGCGACTGGCTGGTGTAAATCCATCAAAAACAAAGGACGTCGGTGGAAACGGGCACGAGAAGAAGAAGTCGGGCTATGGGAAGCAACATAAATGGCACAAGGAAAGCATATTCTGGGAGCTACCGTACTGGAGGGACCTCAATCTTAGACATTGTCTTGATGTGATGCATATAGAGAAGAATTTTTTTGACAACATCATGAATACTCTTATGAGTGTGAAGGGTAAATCGAAAGACAACATCATGTCAAGATTGGATATTGAACAATTTTGTTATCGGCCACACTTACATATTGATAGTAAGGGTAAAACTCCTTTCCCAGCCTTCACATTGACAGAAGAAGCCAGAAAAAGTTTACTAGAATGTGTGAAACATGCAGTTAAATTCCCAAATGGTTATTCCTCAGACTTAGCGACTTGTGTTGATATGAACAACCAAAAGTTGTCAGGCATGAAGAGTCATGACTGCAATGTTTTTATGGAGCGGTTACTTCCATTTATCTTTGCAGACCTCCTAGACCGGAATGTCCACCTTGTGCTATCAGGTACTAATTATTTAATTACGACTATTTCTTTAAATAAATATGATTATAGTAATTTATATAGTAACCGCTCTGTAATTTTCACGTATATTGTAGGGGTTGGAGCATTTTTTCGGGACTTATGTTCGAGAACTTTGCATAACACTCGCGTTCAAATTCTAAAACATAACATAGTTTTGATCCTATGCAATTTGGAAAAGATCTTTCCACCTTCATTTTTCGATGTGATGGAGCACCTGCCTGTTCATCTCCCCTATGAAGCTGAATTAGGAGGCCCTGTCCAATATTGATGGATGTATCCTTTTGAAAGGTTTTTCAAAGAACAAAAGATATGCGGCAGGATCGATTATTGAATCATTTATCAATGACGAGATTGCTTATTTCTCAGAGCACTACTTTGCCGCGAATATACAAACGAAATCAAGGTAAATGCTAAAGTCAATCATTTCATGTCCACAATGCCATTGATATTGTATACACATGCTATGTATTTTAATGTGAATTACTTTTCACTCATTCGGCCAGGTTAACAAGATTCGATCAAGGTGAAGTCCCGGTATATCATGTACCTTCTATATTTACGCACGTAGGCCGTCCAAGTGGAGAAATGCATGAAATATGGCTCTCGGAAAGAGATTATCAATGCGCACATGCATATGTTTTACGAAATTGTGACTATTTTCAGCCAATTGAGAGGTATATATAAGTTGGCATATCTCATACCATGTGTTTTAATATATATTCCACTATATTAATTCATTTTTGTGTTGGTCTTGTATAGTATGTTCGAGGACTATATTTCTGCAAAATACACAGGATTATCTGAAAAAGAACTCTCCGCGAAAAGAGCTGACGAATATCATATATGGGTGAAAGAATATGTATGTCTAAATAATATTCATAACTACGCATACATTTCTATTTATAAAAATTGATGCTATTGTTTATATATATGCAGGTTGCTTACTGGAACGCCACGAATCCATTTCCTACTTGGGTTCAAGATATAGTACATGGACCTTTGAATAAGGCCAAAACATGGCCAATGTATTTTACAAGAGGCTATTTGTTTCATACGCAAAATCACGGCGCTAGATGAAAGATATGTAACTATGGGATATGTGTTAAAGGTGTAAATTACAGTGATGCATCTGATGAAGCGGATTTCAACGGGACCTTAACTGATATCATAGGAACTCGAGTACGAGGGGATGGTCAATTTGAGAATCACACTTTTTAAGTGTAAATGGTATGACCCTGTTATCGGTAGAGGCACTCGGAGGAGCAATGGTGGCGGTGTAGACATTCTTTCATCGAGAAAATACAATAAATACGAACCATTTATCCTAGGTACGTACTTATATATATATATATATATATCATTTTATTAATGTCGATATCATATATATATATATCCATATGTATAACTTATATTGAAAAAACATCGCAAGCAGAGCAAGTTTGTTATATTTCGTACCCATACACAAAGAAACCGAAGCAGTTGTGGCTCAATGTTCTAAAAGTGAATCCGAGGGGAAATATTTCAGGGGAATATGATAAAAAAGAACCGACTCTTCTGCCAAACGAAAATGATGATTCTGTATTGATGACTACAATTGACGATCTCGAACTCGACAATTTCGTACAAGGAGTAAACCCAATAAACCTCGATTACGATGTCGGAGATGCAGAACCAGAAGATGAATTTCGGTGTAATTTGTCGTCTTCTGATGAAGAACCAGATGACGAAGAACCCTACTAATTAACTATATTACTTATGTGACAATGTTAATTATGTCAAATTTGAGAACTAAAATTCTATAAATTTGTCGTTTACATTATTGAACTCAGAAATAAAGTTTTCAAATTAATTTAACATAACATTCTAATCAACAACTCAAAAAATTTCAAATTAATTTAACAGAACCAATTAACCATTGATTTTTGGTTGAACCTTTGTACCAATGTGTTTTTTTAAAATTATTGTCAACATAATTTAAATTTTGATCTTTATACCAATGACCCTAACCAAACCGGTTCAGTCAATTACAACATCTCTAAAACATCCCAGGAACTATGATGGTTACTCATGATATTAGGCTTCCTCGACTCTCTCCTTTACTGAACAAGACGTAAACCTATGCAAAATTGGGCTCTTCCTTTTCCTGAATATGTTCTGTCCCAGCATCACTATTTTATTACAATATTAGGCTCATGANTTAACATAATCTTCTAATAAAATCAAAGTGAATCATTGCCTTAGTTGAAAAATTGGTTTTGTAAATGACAGTTTATTCTTACCGATGCAACTGTTTCCTCATTTTTAGGCTTCCTCGACTCTTCCCCTTCGGAATTCTTCGGTTTCTGCCTAGTAATGTTACAATAAATATATCTCAAAAGTTTTCCTGCGGTTAATCATTGCCATTTTGAAAAATGGGAAGTGTAAATGACAGTTGAGAATCTTACCGATGCAACTGTATCTTCCTTTTTAGCCTTCCTCTCCCGCTTCTAAACTCTTCGGCAACTCCTAAAAGTTACATATTGTCCTGCGGAAAAACAAAAATATACTCAGAACTCCAGAAAAAAAAACTCAGAACTGCAGAAATGGCAACCCAAGCTTCCCACTTACTATCACAAATCAACACAAAAAAAACTCTTTGGAATCTGAAAGTGAAGATCCTGCGTGCTTGGACCAGAGACTGGGATTTGTCGGGACCATCTTTGAAGCTACTACTTTGTGATGAAGAGGTAGCTTCATCTATCTTCTATTCTTTTATAGTGCTTCTAAAAACTAACTATTTTGTCTTCAGAGAACAAGAATACAAGCAGACGTTTCTGGTTCTCAGACATTGAGAAAGTTTTCTTGGGTGAAGCACTATGAACGTTACTGGTTCTCACTAAAGGGTTTTTATGTGATGTTTGCCGATATTCTTGGCAAAACCAATCGCCACACCTATCAAATTTATTTCATGGATGACACCGAATTCACCTTGCTGAAAGATCATCCAAACTACTCAAATTTCTTGGTTTTCACTCCCATCCTCGAGATCACCCGAGGCACTGTCACAGAACGCTATCCTATAGGTATCTTCATTTAGATTCAGAAAATATGCTGTACTGTTTATAAAGTTACATATTTTTGTTGTTATAGACGTTATAGGAGTAATAACGTGGGTTGGAAAGAAGGAAAGAAGATGGTCGGATGAATCTTCTTATCAGATTCTAAAGATGAAATCAAGTGTTGAGTTTACTATCCGTGACAGAGAGTAAGTGAAATCTAATTCTCAAGTTTGGCATATGGTGATTTGGCTGACTTCATATTTCTATATGCATGTCAGGTTTAATGGGTTAGAGTGTGTGGCATATGGTGATTTGGCTGACTTCATATCCTCAAGTTTTACAAGTGCTAATGAATGGCACATTTTCTGTGTTCTACGCTGTTTCCGTGTACAAAACTTCTGTGGTCAGTTTATCTTGTTAATCATTGTCTATTTTCTGTTATATCAACGACCTTACTAACAACCACAAACTCTTTCAACTATAGGTCATACATGGCTAACAGCAGAAGAAGGGCTTTCAAATATAGAGGATGAAGATTATAGTATCCCACAACTCTACTCATTTATGAATGGGTAAGATCAATGTTTATGACATAAAACGCAGATTATAGTTTCACATTTGATGTTGAATATTATAGTTTCAGATTATAGGACAGTAAACTGTACTGAGTTTGCAGGTTGATTATAGTTTCTGATTATAGGACAGAAAACTCAGATTAGAGTTTCAGAAGTGAGGTTGAACATTATAGTTTCAGAAGTTTATAGTTTCAGATTATAGGACAGTAAATTGTAATCTGAGTTCGCAGGTTGATTATAGTTTCTGATTATAGGACAGAAAACTCAGAGTAGAGTTTCAGAAGTGAGGTTGAACATTATAGTTTCAGAAGTGAGGTTTAAGATTCTAGTTTCAGATAATAGGAATCAAAATTGTATTGAGTTTGATGTTGATTTGAGTTTGAATATTATAGTTTCATATTTGATGTTGTTTACTAATTTTGTAAACCTTTATATGTTTACAGGTACCCTTATCCTCTACCTGAAAGTTACAGCAATGAACACAAGATTGGATTTAAGCCACTACACCTTTAAATCCTGCTTCATCTTATCTTGTTCATTGTCTCGAATTCCCGGATATGTTGGTTATTGTTGTTATTTGGATATTTTGTTGGTCTAGAACTAAAAACTTATTTCGGATGTTGTTGTTATTTGAACTAATTATGTTTTCAAGTCATTCTGTTTTCAAGTACTTATGTTTTCGGATAATGTATGTTTTCAAGCAAAGTAGACATTAAACAGGAATGATTGCGGTCGGAATTTTACCTTAAGATCTTGTATTCTTTTCCATTGTAGATCCACCGGAATGACCACTCTAAGCATCTGTTTGGTCTGGTTGTCGTAGCCGTGAATCCTCTTCTCCGACAACAACAAATTGGCCTAACAACAAAAGAACAATAAAATTTCAGAAATAAAACAAAATCATATCAAATATTTTTCCAGATTGATCTATGAACCCACGATTGCGGGGTAGATTTTATCTCTACAGATTGATCTAAGAAACCACGATTGAAAGCCGATCTCACTTCCTATCTTAAATTTTTTTTTTATGTGTAGGTAAAAAGTCTGGATGCCTGAGACAACAAATATTTTACCCACTAAGTTACGACTACTAATCACATTCCCATAAAAATTTGGGTCGAGGCCCAAACTAATTTCGCAAAAACAGAACATAATTTCCCACAAATCCCGTGAACCTAACTACGGAACCCTAAGTCAAGCGTTTTGTTCTTCCCCTTCGTCTTCGATTCCTCTTCCATTCCTCTCCTTCGTTTCCCCTTTTGCTATAAAATTCTTCGATTCTGATTCGATTCCACTTCTTCGACTCCTCTTCTTCGATTCCTCTTCTTCATATATCAGAGAAGATCACACGATGCCTAGCGAGAAGGCCCTTCGCGAAAGAAGAGAAAAGTCGTTACCAATGTCTCTCAGAGAGCCGGATGGTCAAATCGCTCCGCGTCTTCATCGCGAACACCCAACCAGCTACCGCAGCAGTACAATTTCACGCCGGCACCACCGCAACTCCCTGTCCTTGATAAATCGACAACGTCAGCAACAACTGTCCGGAGCTATCCACCGCCACAACAACTTTTCGAAAACTCCATTCCTCAACCCCGGGGACAAGACCTCCCTGTAACTGGTTCGGCTCCACTGGAGGAATCTCCTGGGTCACCACTTTGTGACTCTCATGGTCAGAGTCATCCTTCTTCTCACGGACACAGCTGCCATGATGAAACTGCTCCAGTGTTGCCGGATCTCCTTGACGACACGCTCCGGGCTCTCAATGCTCTGCTTATGGTGCCAGACCGGGATAAGTTCACCACCGTTCTCTCTCCCACACCAACGCCGAACTCGACTTGGTAATTGTATCGCATCTGGTAAAATGCGATTGTATTGATCAGTTAATCTGACTTGGTAATTGTATCACATCTTGTTCAGTAAATGGGATTGTATTGTTCACCACTGTCTCTTGTTAAGTGTTAGATTATTGTTCTAGCTGATTTGAATCGTTATTGTTCTAGCTGTTTTGGAAGATTACTGTCTTTTGCAGTCGGCTCTTGCTAAGTGTTACATCCAAGCGGTCTCTTATTTGTATTGTTCTAGCTGTTTCTTAACTGATATCTGGTAAGTTTATCGAATCTCAAGGTTGGTTTCTTGGTTTGTTTCTGCTAAGTGTTAGATTATAAGTGTTAGATTCTAGCTAAGTGTTGGATTGTAAGTGTTTGTTTTAATTGGGTAGCAAAGCTTCTCTTTCTGTTGCCTTTGCTTATTGTCTTAGCTTCCAGTCATTGTCTTTGTGTTGCGGTTGGTTAATCTTAGGGTCAGTTTGGTGTCTAAGTGTAGAAACATGCTTCTGGTTTCATGTTTCATGTTTGATTGTATTCTATCCTTAATTGTCTTGTCAAATCTGTAATGTGTAGTATAGAGATATCTCTTACATGCTTCAGTCTTCATGTATATGGGTTGCAGGTTAATTATGTTTCATTTTTTTGGTTTCATGTTTTCTGATTTCATGTTTTCTGGTTTCATGTTTAATGTTTGATTGGTTTCATGTATGATTGATTTCATGTTTCTGTATTACATACTTCTTGTTTGTATTATGTCCTTCTTTATTTCATGTGTGTTTGCAGGTTTACTCGCGACAAGGGATCGAAACTGGTTTGGGCAATTACTAAGGTGTTTACAAACAAATTCGATGCTCCCTACTATAGCTGGACATGTGTGCCTCGGGACAGACAAGAAAGATACTTCCTCGAGTTCGCGGTACAGTTTTCGGTCCTATAGCCTTCACATATAAGTTTGCTTGTGATGTTTTCACTAACATCATCATATTCTGTTTGTTTTGTAGAAAACCCACACCTGGGATCCCTTGATAACAGGGACAGTTCAAGGGTATTCCGAGGAGATCTGTCAACGCCGGATGAAAGACATGGTTAGCACCGCGAGGACTAGTAGAGAGCGACCTAATTGGATCGGCAACACTCTCTGGAAAACAATGACGGACTACTGGGACACTGAAGAAGCAAAGCACAAGAGTCTCACCTATTCCAATGCTCGTATGTCTGACCGTAAAGGTCTCGGTCCTCACATCCACTTATCAGGGCCAAAGTCGTATCAACAAATCCAACAAGAAATGGTTAGTTACTTTAACTTTTTCTTTCTCCTCAACAACTTTAAATTATGTTTCTGCTTTCATGTTTCTGGTTTCATGTTTGATTGGTTTCATGTTTGATTGGTTTCATGTTTCTGGTTTACTTGCTATCCTTGCTTATTTTGTAACATTGCAGGAAGAGGAATTGGGAATACCGGTTAGTCTTGGTGATGTTTTCATTAGGAAACATACAAGGCCAGATGGTACGTATGCCGATAGGAAGGCCGAGAAAATCGTTCAAACATATGAGCAGAAGGTGCAAGAGAAGTTGTCTGAGCTCGTGACAGAGCCTTCAGAAGTTTCGGACGGTGCTTCGCAACCTCGTGCGCTAACAACAGATGAATATACAAGGATCTTTCTTCAGGTAAAGTAACATATAGACTACACTTCACATTTATATAGTCTTCAATTTTGTCATTAAGGTTTTTCTCTTACTTTTGACAGTCCACTGAGTTGGATTCACGAGGAACTCCTTATGGAGTTGGAAGCCTCAAGGAGACTCTTCTCAATGGCAAGCGCAAGCAACCGGGAGACTCTTCATCGTTTGTTGCACTCCAAGAGCAGCTGAAGGAAGCTCAACAGAGAATAGATGAGCAGGCAGCTTATAATGAACGGCGTGATGCTGAGATTGCTGTTCGTGAAGCAGAGCACTCCCGAGCTGCGGCTGAGCAAAAGGACAAGCTTGACCACTTATCCTTGGTGGAGAAGTACCTGCGACAAACAGATCCGGCGTTTCTAGACTTCATGGCTTCTCAGTCAGCTCCAGCAACAACTGCTTTGCTTCCATCAACCAATCTTCCTCGACCAGATCCAAGAACAACCCCATTTGTTATTTTTGTTTACGTTTTCGCATTTGTTGTGGAGGTTGAATACTGTAGTTAATATTTTTAATCAAATGTTAGTTTGAATCAAATTTCTTTACTTTTGTAACACAGATTACCAATTGGGAAACAAAACGAACACCAATGTGACACCATATTCTTAATTTGCTTTCAATTTCAGTCACTAAACAGTAGCCTGTTAGTCGCCAAATAGTCGCAGAAGAACAGCTGATTTGTCGCCAAATATTTACATCTTTGAAACTTGATGTTCCAATTAGTCGCCAATTAGTCGTTCATTAAGTCATAGTATAGTCGCTAAATAGTAACTAACATTTACGACTACTTCGTGACTAAAACTTTCCGACTGCATCTATACATATTCCATAGTCGTTAACTAGTCGCAAAGATAGTCCCCTATTAGTCACCAATTAGTGGCATAAGAGTAGCTAATTTGTCGCCCAATATTTACATCTTTGAAACTTGATGTTCCTATTAGTCGCCAAATAGTCGTTTTATTAGTCGTAAAATTGTCGTTAAATAGTAACTAAAATGTACGACTATTTAGTGACTAAAACTATCCGACTGCATCTAGACTTTTCTATAGTCGTAACCTAGTCGCAAACGTAGTCGCCGTTTAGTCGTAAAAATTTGCGACTACTTTACGACTACTAAACAGCAACACAGTGTAGTCGTAATGTAGTCGCCATTTGGCGACTAATTTTACGACTACATACTTTAGCGACTAAATATTAACGACTACATGGTTTAATCGCATAGTCGTCGTAACACACCTTTTAGCGACTAATTGGCGACTACTTCTACAGTCGTAAAAACGTTGTTTTCTTGTAGTGTTCTTTGGTAGTCTGAATAGGAGGGAAAAATTTTCAGACTTCTATGGCAGTCTGAAAATGATGAAATTTTTCAGACTGCTAAAGAAGTCTAATATCGAAGATTTTGGTCAACGCAAAAAATACACCAATTTCTGTCAGACTTCTATCGCAGTCTGAAGGATTTTTTCAGACTGCCCTGGAAGTCTGGGAACGAAAGTCAAACTTCGGTCAATTGCAAAACTACCCCATAACTTTTTCAGACTGCAGGAGAAGTCTGACAAAAAAGTCAAAATTTTGGACAATTGCATAAATACCTTTTTCTTTTTCTCAGACATCTAATGCAGTCTGACAAAAAAGTCAAAGTTTTGGTCAATTTTAAAAATACCCTTTTTGTCAGACTGCGATAGAGGTCTGCTTCGATAACTTTTCGTCAGACGGCATCCGCAGTCTTCTTTGTAACATTCTAATTGCAAAAATACCCTCTTTTTCAGACTGCCATAGAGGTCTGACGTACTGTTTGTCAGACTTATATGGCAGTCTGGATTGACAAATTTTTTTAAACTATTTTTTTTGTATATTTGTGATGAATTTCGTTGATTTTAAAATTTTTATATGTGTTTTAGTTGTATATGTTCCTTCTGCGTTAGTTTTACATGCTTATGTTCGGTAATTATTTTTAAATAATTTTTTAAATAATTCTAGCAATGTAGCTAATAGAATCAGACTTCGCGAAGAAGTCTGATATTTCCATTAAGATCGCTAATGTTGTTTTTCCATGATTGTTTTTACAGATAATGGTGCATGTACCTGTTAATTTTGGTGAATGGGTTGTGAGAGACTTGATTTGGCATTTTGTGGTGGATACCCACAAAGTTCAGGGGAAAACATATTTTGTACTTGGTGAAAAACGCGGCATACGCATATACGATGTACGATTTTAACCGATACATGACCTCCTCACGAGCAGTAAATCCTGACCTTGCTAGATACTTGGAGGAGGCGGATCCGAGTCTATGGTCACGCGTTCATTTCGATGGAGACATGTATAATCTGAAAATGCATTTTTCTTATCAGACTTCTTGTGCAGTCTGATTCGTCTTTATCAGACTTCTATTGCAGTATTTTTTTCCCTTAGAGATGGAAATGCGTTTACATGCATGTTGGTGGCTTTGAGTGTCTTCAGATATAAAATGTGCTGCCTTAGGTGATGGGGTTGTATTATATAGACACAAGATTAGTTACTTCTTTTTCTTCTTTTTTTTTGAATTTGATTAATTACGTGTGCTAGTTCTGATTTGAAATTTCTGTGCTTCTTCCTTGTCTTTTGGTCTAAGGCCTTTACAAGGTCCTAAGAAGATATAGGTATTAATTTGTTAGTCTGAGAGAATTCTATTATTTTGAAATTGATTGTTTCTTTTTTGTTCATGTTTTGTGTGTTTGCTCACTTCATGCTGCCACAAAATCGAAGCGAGACCATCAACACAAGATTACATACCAACCTGAGTTTCTTTTGTTTAGGAAACATGTAGATCTGTCTGAGATTTGCCTTGTCCTGCCTCCACTTAATTGCATAAGTCCCATACTAAAGAGCGTAGAGACCGCTGAGTTACTCAGAATCATAACTTGTGCCAATCTTGGTGTGGTGACTTTCCCCATCGTCTCAATAAATATATACAACCAGATGCAATAAATATATACAACCAGTGAATAAAGAAATGGCACCCAAAGCCATCATTGTTGAGTTCTCGATCTTGTTCGAGTACCCTCTCTGCAATTTTAAGATCAATTACGTGATTAAAACAGAAGCAAAATAGGTTAACAAGATAAAGAGCAAGGATTGTGTATATATATATATATATATATATTTAATGGCACATACCTGTATTAAGCAAAACAAAATAGTTGCATTAGCTGGGACTTGAGAAAGGCTTATCATCCCTCCACGTAATTCATTTGGTACATACCTATAAATAAAGATAACAAGTTCATCACAACAGAGAAGAAAGATTCTTGTCTCGGCTAAATAATCAGAAAAAGATGAACGAGTAAATGTATATAGGAGCATTACATGGTCCTTAATCTTGCAAGCAAAGGCAGTACTTGTCCATCAAAGCCATGAAATAAGCAGAAAAGTACTACTAAGTGATATGCTCAAATTAATACCCTAAAAGTACTAAGCAGTAGTTGCAGTAAAGTAGGGCTCGAACACAAGGACTCACAGAAACACACAATAGATTATATATGTGAGAATTAAGCTAATCAATTCAGATGTAATTGAAAGCAGTGCGTAAATTAAAAGTGTTGTAATTCAATTGGGAGAAAGATAGGCTCATGGTATTTCTCAGGAAATCAATGAATGCATATAAACTAACTAACATGATTCAGATTTAGCACGGTTCTTGAACTCAAATCACTAAGGTATAATTAACCAACTGTCGTTGCAAGAATTATCTAAATCTAAATCCTAGAAATTCAAAATCTCTTTGCGAATCCTAAAGTCTAAATCAGCTTTAATACAGAGTTTGATATGTTCACAAATCAATTAAACCAAATCTCTTTGCGAATAATTAATTTGCTCACCTAAGGTTCTATCAGGTAATTAATCACAATGTCGTGCCTAATCAATTATCCTAAGATCTAAGTTCCAACCTAAGGTGAAGAACTAATTCAGATGGTGAATCCTAATTAACTAATCAATCTAGCATTCAGAGAAAACCCTTATGAGAACCCTGAACCTAAAGTGGATCTACTCAGACATGGAGATTGAAAGCAACATGATTGAAAAGATCATCAAACAAAACAATAGAAAACAGGAGTTCAGAGTTGTCTCTCCAAAAACCAAAGTAGAATCAAAGTAATGAAAGCGTCGCCTAAACAGGTGGCTGAAAACCTAATTAAATAGTCTAAATCACGTTTTGGGGCTTCTTGTAAATAATAAAGTCTTCTGGGGTGATTCTGCAATTCTTCAACTCTTGTGAAAGTCGCGACTCGTATCTGCTTCGATGGGTGTCGATCGATACCTGCTCTTAACTTCAAATCGGGTACTTAGTCGCTTCAATTCCATTTCGCTCCAGAATGCTCCTAAAAGCCGAAATATCTCCACTTATGCTCCAAACATGCTAAAACCTGTAAAAGACTCTAAAACACTCTAAAATACAAGAAAGACTCTATAAAACGTACTTATATCATGGCCTTAAAGGGGTAAAAACCATGATATATCAACTCCCCCAGACTTAGCTTTTGCTTGCCCTCAAGCAAATAGAATACTAAACCAGAGAAAGAGGTTTGAAAACACGGAGACTCACTTGTTCAGGAACCATCTCAAAGATCCTTTTCCCAAGCACCCAAATGTCACCTTACCAGCTTTTGATCTAACCACCATGTACTTCTCCGTAGACATTCACAGCTTTTCCAGACTCCACACATTATCTCGCAGCATTGTTCAAATAAAGCCCTCATCACCAGTTTCATCGCTGTAGCCAATGTTCAAGAACCTTCTAGATTCGTTACCATACAATATCATGACAAGGAACCATCCAATTTCACACTTTTGTATCACTTTCTCTCCCCCAGACTTATTTCTTATTATGTTCTCTTTTTTTTAGATCTGCATATACACATCAAGGTCTGAAACGCGAGTATTGATGGTGTTTGCCACCGAATCCCCGGTTCTTCCCTCTCTATGTATCAAAGGTTTAGGCGAATAGTGGTATCACGAGAAATTTTCCTAACCTCGCTTTCAACCTTTGTGTGATCATTCCCTCTTAAGTAGAATAATGGGATCGCTGGAAATTTTCCTAGCCCTCTACTCAGAAGAAAATCATTTAATCTTTTATGCTCTTATTTACAAACTTATAACAGGGGAGAGATATACCATTACTTTAAACATATGGGTTCCTTTGTCAGATATGAATGATGAATCAAGCTCTGTAAACACTAACCACATCGATGAAGTACAAAATTTGGCTCAGGCTTCAGAAGAACTCTACCGGAGACATGGATGTTTTCTAGTCAACTGGTCAGTCCTTGGATTTTCATTAGTCGATCTAGAGCTGATCATGCAACACTGGTCACTCAAAAACAAAATCAAAACAACAATTCAAGCACATGATCATCATCTCCAACAAGTTTTGACTCAATAAAACATTTTTGACTCGATAAAACAACTGACTCTAAGAAAAATAAACACAATGTCAGCAGACACCTCCCCCAGACTTGAACAACACTGTCCCCAGTGTTATCTAGCCTAGAGTAGGTAAAAGAAAACAAAAGAACAGAAAAGAACGAAGAGAAACAAGAAGTTACCGTGTTGGAACATCTGGTGTCGACCGACACACAGCCTGGTATCGATCGATACCAGGCTTAAGTCGACATGATGAACATCTCATTCGCGATTAGTGTCGACCGATACCATTGGGGGTATCGATCGATACTCAGGCGATTTCGAGTTTTGCTCCTTGTTTATCCTGACACAAACACAAAACGAAAAATAAAAACAAAAATGACTCAAAAGCAGACTCACCAGTGGGTTGTCTCCCACCAAGCGCTCGTTTAAAGTCAGTAGCTTGACTTTGGCTCAGGTTATCAGTCAGGAGAAGATTGAGAGCTTACTCCCATGCAGGTTCCACAGCTAGATACTTGCAGACTCAGAGTTCTGCTCAACATGCTCTCCATAAATTCCTTTCCTTTCTCTTTCAGCTCCGAAGTAAGAAGAACTCGGGGTTAGAGAACTGTTTCGAAGTTCCTTTGCACTTCACCTTGTACTCAATCGAATCTCCATCACACTTCTGAGGGATTAAGGTCATAGAGGGAGCACCTTTTACTCATGTTCTCGTCACCTTCTTCTTTACCTTAGTTGTTTTGACGTCTTTCTTTGTGATGACCGAAAGACTATCTAGAACGTCTATGACAGTTGGCTCGTCAGGAGGCTCTTCCAAAAGATCAACTACCAACGTAGCTCCTGTAACAATGGTGATGCAAGAGGTATGTGTGGAAGTTCCTATAGTAGAAATGGCTTTGTAGTACACCTCCTTGTCAATGTACGAGAATGAGATTCTCTTACTGGGTGTATCCATAATTGCACCAGCCGTAGCCATGAACGATCTTCCAAAAATAAAATGCGTACTAGATCTTGCATGCATCTCCATAACCTCAAAATCGGTAGGAACCAGATAATCTCCTACTTTAACCATCAAATCAGGGATTGTACCATATGGAAATGAGGTGGAACTGTTCGCGAGTGTGATGGTTGACTCGGGAGGTCGAATATCAGCTCCCAATCTCTCTGAAATTGCCCTTGACATGACATTCACGCTAGCCCCTGAGTAAATGAGAGACTCTTTGAATTCAATTCCGAAGATGGAACATGGAACGGAGAATATTCCTGGGTCTTCCCTCTTGGTCAACTGCCTCAGCGGTAGTGACTTGCTTATTGCCTTGATGAAGAGTGCCTTAATTTCTTCCAGAGTTTCTCTGCAATCTTTGAAGTGACTTAGCAGAGGCCAGCCCTCTAGAGCTTCTTCAAAAGTGAACGAGTGGGGTATCCTTCGTACCATCTTCTCAAAGCCACGCAGCTGCTTTGGAGTGATGGGGGCTCGGAGGTGTTGAGGAATAGGATACAGCTTCTTGGGCTTGCGAAGTCTCTCAACACTCATACGCGGCTCCTTTGCAGTATTTGGGAGGGTGTCGATCGATAGAGGAAGGGTATCGATCGATGCAGGGGTGGTGTTCGAAATTTCATCGTCAGATATATCATCAACCACAGGAAACTCCACAACAAGCTTATCCAGCATAGCTTTGCATCTGGCATCCTCCCATTCCTTCCTTGTCATCTTAGGAGGCATAGGGTAAGGTATTATGGGTTTGTACACCCTCTCCTTGACAATCTCTGGTCCCTTCTCGACCTGCGTCTCAGTATCGACCAATACTAGATGATTGTCGATCGATACTCGGGATTTTGGATTCCATCGTGCAGGTGTCTGGACTGGTATCGATCGATACTGGCTGGTATCAATCGATACTGGCTGGTATCGATCGATACTGGCTGGTATCGATCGATACTCGGGCGATTTCAGAATCTCAGTCGTCATCTTCAACAACATCGTCGAAAATTCCTGCATCAAAACCCTTTTCTACCAATGCAGTGGCTTCTTTAGCACTTCCTATGGTGATTGCATTGACGTGTGCTCTTGGATTCTCAGTTTTCCTGGAAGAAAACCTTCCTGCCTTTTCACAGCTGCTGCTGTCTGAGTGACCTGAGTTTCCAACTTCTTCTAGGAGAGTTTGATGGCTTCACTTTTCCCATTCAGATCAATGTACAGAGAGTCAAACTTTCCATTGAAATCCCCCTGCAACTTCTCTTGTCCCCGAAGAAGCTGTTCCATCATGAATTCCATCTTATTCTCTGTGGATTTTGGAGAAATGGGCTGGTACGAAGAGCTCCCATAGTTGCGAGTGTTGTTGTTGAAGTTTCGGTTGTTGTTGTACCCAAATTGCTGACCCTGAAATCCAGAACCACCAACGTAGTTAACATCCTCCGCTTCATTTCCACCGATATTATCGACTCCATCAGCAAAGTGTACAGCCTTCTTCGACTTCCCAATCAGAATACCCAGCTTGGCTTGAACTTCAGCAATCTGCGAACCATCAACTCCTCCAGCTAGCTTCTTTCGCTCGAAATCAGCATTCTTGGTGCTATTGCTAGACGCCAAGTTCTCAATCAGTACAACCGCATCATCTGGATACTTGGTGTTGAAGTTCCCATTACTCGCAGCATCCATACCCATCTGGTACCTCCAATCAACCCCTCAGTAGAAAATGCCCAGCAGCTGAACCTGAGTGAACCCATGGTGCGGACAATCTCTCTGATAAGACTTGAAACGAATCCAAGCAGCCTTGAATGCCTCTGTCGGACCCTGAGCAAATTGAGAGATCTTATTCCTGAGCTCCTCGGATCTCGCATCATCATATAAATTGTTCAGGAATGCATTCTTCGTCTCATCCCATGTAGTTAGTGAACTAGGAGCCAACTGCTTCAGCCAGTAAGCAGCATCTCCACCAAGAGAGTATGGGAAAAGTTTGCAGAAAAGGAACTCATTGGGCACTCCATTGTACTTCATACCAGTTTCGAACCTCTCGATATGATCCATGGGATGTTCATGAGATAGGCCATGGAAAGGATTCTGACTTACAAGAGCGTAATACGCAGGTTTCAGCTCAAAGTCATTCATCTGAAAAGTTGGGATGCGAATCGCAGCTCGATTGGCATAGAACTGATCAGGTCTGTTGTGCTCACCAAGTGTTCTACCTCGATCAACCCCACCATTCCCAACGTTGGCTTGCGCAGCTGGCGCGACAATCTGACCAACAACAGCAGGAGGGACAATGACGTTTCCAGCTTCATCAAGTCGCTGCCCTCTCTCATTGCACACTTGACCTTTGGTCTCTCAAGACTCCAGCTTCATCAGCTCTTAATACCACATGATTTTTCATCCCTGATGTTTGCTTTGTCTTTCTATTTGTGCGTTCCAAAAGTGCTAGCTGCTCCAAAGACAGTTCAACTAGCCGATTGTTCTTGTTCCTTCTGGTTTCAGGATTAGGCATACACCTGAAAACAAGAATCAAGCACGTAAGTAACCAAAAAAAACGTGATGAGTATCGACCGATACCAAGTGGTGTCGATCGATATCAACAAAAGAAGACGACGAGTATCGACTGATACTAGGTAGTATCGACTGATACTAGGTAGTATCGACTGATACTAGGTAGTATCGACTGATACTAGGTAGTATCGACTGATACTAGGTAGTATCGACTGATACTAGGTAGTATCGATCGATACCAACGAACTTAATCGAAATTCTCAGACTAAAATCTAATGGCGAATTGAGTCCCCGGCAACGGCGCCAAATTTGATATGCTCAAATTAATACCCTAAAAGTACTAAGCAGTAGTTGCAGTAAAGTAGGGGTCGAACACAAGGACTCACATAAACACACAATAGATTATATAGGTGAGAAGTAAGCTAAGCAATTCAGATGTAATTGAAAGCAGTGCGTAAATTAAAAGTGTTGTAATTCAATTGGGAGAAAGATAGGCTCATGGTATTTCTCAGGAAATCAATGAATGCATATATACTAACTAACATGATTCAGATTTAGCGCGGTTCTTGAACTCAAATCACTAAGGTATAATTAACCATTTGTCGTTGCGAGAATTATCTAAATCTAAATCCTAGGAATTCCAAATCTCTTTGCGAATCCTAAAGTCTAAATCAGCTTTAATACATAGTTTGATATGTTCACAAATCAATTAAACCAAATCTCTTTGCGAATAATTAATTTGCTCACCTAAGGTTCTATCAGGTAATTAATCGCACTGTCGTGCCTAATCAATTATCCTAAGATCTAAGTTCCAGATTCGTCAACCTAGAATTAGCTTTGAACACAACCTAAGGTGAAGAACTAATTCAGATGGTGAATCCTAATTAACTAATCAATCTAGCATTCAGAGAAAACCCTTATGAGAACCATGAACCTAAAGTGGATCTACTCAGACATTGAGATTGAAAGCAACATGATTGAATAGATCATCAAACAAAACAATAGAAAACATGAGTTCAGAGTTGTCTCTCTAAAAACCAAACTAGAATCAAAGTAATGAAAGCGTCGCCTAAACAGGTGGCTGAAAACCTAATTAAATAGTCTAAATCACGTTTTGGGGCTTCTTGTAAATAATAAAGTCTTCTGGGGCGATTCTGCAATTCTTCAACTCTTGTGAAAGTCGCGACTCGTATCTGCTTCGATGGGTGTCGATCGATACCAGGGGGTATCGATCGATGCTCTTGACTTCAAATCGGGTACTTAGTCGCTTCAATTCCATTTCGCTCCAGAATGCTGGTAAAAGCCACAACATATCAAATTATGCTTCAAACATGCTAAAACTTGTAAAAGACTCTAAAAGACTCCAAAATACTAGAAAGACTCTATAAAACGTACTTATATCATGGCCTAAAAGGGGTAAAAACCATGATATATCACTAAGGTTCTGATTTCCTGCCAGATAGAATGTGTGAAGCCTTCAATATGTAGGCAACGAGACTGTTTTTTTTTTTCACTGAGTAATATTTTCTGAAACTAGCAAATAAGTTACCTGATAATCATAGGCTACTATAGAAAACACAACACCAAGTATTGCGTATATGTAGACTAAGAAATCTTCAAGCCGAAGCAATGAATGTCCGCTCATAAGCCATGGGAATACTGTCCTTCCACGCATTCTTGAACCCAAGAAACATGGATATATCAATCCCAGATTCACTTCTCGCCCATCAGCCTGACCCAACATAACTCATTTTAAATTCAAGCAAAGGAGATAATCGTCTTGCGGCTCTGCCTCGCATCCTCCACCGCTCGCTCTGCCTCGCATCCCCCAAAGCTAGCTCTACCTCGTAGCCCGTCATCGGAGAAGAGAATGGATTTCGCCCTCCCGGCAGCGACGACAGGCTAAGCTCCAGCTTCTGGAGAAACAAAACCTCTCGCAGAGATTCCCTCTCCAGATCCGAGATGGATCTTCTGAATCAGTGGGCGTCGAGACCTTCTCCAAAAGCTGACCTCATATCTGCAACAATAGGATAAAGAAGTGAGAAAGAGATGAACACGGGGAGATGAAGACGGATCAGAAGAGATGAAGAAAGAAGAAGAAGACCGACGGCTTACCACTACGACAACCGACAAGAATGGAGAGGCTGTAGGTTAACGGCGAGAGATGCGAGAGAGTGGAGGGAGAGAAGTCGCCGGTGGAGCTTTAGCGGGCGAGAGAGAGAGAGCGCAGAGAGGCGAGGGAGAGAGAGAGAGCGTCGTTTAAGAGAGGTAAGATTTTTTTACATAATTAGGGTTACTTCCTTTATATATGATGGGATAAAATTCCCAGTTAGGTTAATTTTTTAGCAGACTTATCTGAAGTCTCAATTTAAAATCAAGTCGAAATTCAGACTTCTAAAAGAGTCTAATTCGGAAAAGTCTAATTTCAGACTTCTTCTCAAGTCTAATTCGTACAAACTCAAATTAAATGAAAGTATAATTTCAGATTTTATGTACTTCTAATTTATATACAGCAACAATGAGTATGTGTAATTTATTTAGTAAAAATTTCTAAAAACTAAATTTTTAATATTTTTTAAATTTAAAATTTTCAAATTAAATACGTTTCAGACTTCTCTGAGAAGTCTGAGAAACCCTGATTCTCTGAGAAGTCTGAGAAACCACGAAAACCACCATCGTTGACGAGTTAATGCATTAACTAACCTGGTTTTTTCACCATTAAAGCTCAAGAATAGAGCTCGTAAACACTTTTCGCGACTTCTCTCTCCGATTTCTCCCATTTTCCCACTGATTTTCCGATTCAAACGTACCGAAATCAGAAATTATGGCATAAAAACGGCAAAACATGACTGGGCTTGCGGGATTTCGGTGATATTAGACGTTATGGGCGCTCGACGAGGGTGAAAACAAACTCTAAACGGATATACGTACGAATTTTTGCATATCGTCGATTTTCAGATCTGAGTTGTATACTCAGACAGCTTTAGAAGTATGATGAAACCCATATGGTCAACGAGAGGGTAGTTTTGCAATTGACTTTTAAAAAATCAGATTAAAATTGAAGTCTGTTAATCTCTGAGAAGTTTGAGAAATCCCGATTCTCTCAGACTTCTCCGATTAGTCCGAGTAACCCTAAATCTAATATTTAGCACTTATGAGTGACAATATTAAAACATAACTTCTAGGAAGCATCAAATTCGTGAAATATATGCACATTACAACACATATGTGCAAATTTAAAATTTCAAATGTAAATTTGGTAAACCATGAATCTAACCCTACAATTATATGTAAATCTTTCCATTACAAAGCATGTTTTGAGGTTTACAACCTACTTTGCCTTACATGTTTTTAATTTGATTCAATTTTACGAAATTTAATTTTAATACTTGGAAATCGTCTATATTTAATTTATGTATAAGAAATTTTTAACAAAATAATTCTATACAATTTTTAAATTTAAATTTACTAATTAAATTTGTATCATACTTCTTCGAGAAGTCTGATATTTATTGAGGTATAGGCATAATTACCTAACCTTGTTTAATTTGATTCAATTTTATGACATCAAAATCGTCTATATTTAATTATTGTAGAAAAAAGTTTTAACAAATTTTTTTTTTAATTTTTAAATTTAAATTTACTATTTTAATATGTATCAGACTTCTCGAATATGTCTGACAGAAGTCTGGTAAGAGAAATCAATAAGACTTCGATTAGAGTCTAAATGTCATACCTCTATAGAAGTCTGACATGTCGCGAAGGTTAAAATGGTAATAGCGCTTTCGCGTTTTTTGTTTGGTCATAAGGGGGTAACTGTAATTTTCCACCCCTGAAAGTGTAGCGCATCATTTGATTGAAAAGACAGTGTATTTTTGTCATAAAAACAAAATTTTGGGGTAAAAACAGCAATTTGCCCTTTTCCTTTTCTCTTTTCTTTTTGTTTTCGTTTGAACTTTTGTGTCTTTTATGTTTTTGGACCTGTGGATTTATGCTTCTATGATATTTTGTTGCACCTAACTTGTGTTTGAGTGGTCTAACAGTGCTTACATTTAACACCTGGATCGTTTGACACACTTTTGGAGCTACATCTGACCATAGACGATTGAAAACTGGTTTCCAACAAAGTTCTTTAAAGCTTGAGCCAAATTTTTGCACTTCATCGATGTGACTGATGTCCATAGAGCTTAATTCCTCATTCATATCTGACAGAGGAACCCATGTCTTTGAAATAATGGTATTTCTCTCCCTGTTACAAGTTAATTAATAAGATGCATTTAAAAGATGATCACACAAAGGTGGAAGCGAGGTTAGGAAAATTTACTGTGATACCATTATTCGCCTACACCTTTGATTACTTTTGATGGAAGAACCGGGGATTCGATGGCAAACACCATCAATACTCGCATCTCGAACCTTAATATGTACATGCAAGAAACATAATAAGAAATAAGTATGGGGGAGTGAAATAATACCCGAAAGTGTGAAAAAGGGTGGTTCTTTGTCATGATATTGTATGGGAAAGAATCTAGAGGGTTCTTGGTATTAATCACAGCGATGAAACTGGCGAGGATGGCTTGATTGAACAATGCTGTGAAATAATATGTGTAGTATGGGAAACTGCGAATGTCTACGGAGAAGTACATGGTGGTTGGATCAAAAACTGGTTAGGTGACATTTGGGTGCTTGGGAAAAGGGTCATTGCAATGTTTCATGAACAGGTGAGTCTCTACGTTTTTCAAACCTCTTTCTCTGGTTTAGTCTTCTATTTGCTTGAGGGCAAGCAAAGGCTAAGTCTGGGGGAGTTGATATATCATGGTTTTTACCCCGTTTAAGCCATGATCTAAGTCCGTTTATAGAGTCTTTCTACTATTTTGTAGTGGTTTAGAGTCTTTTACAGGTTTTAGCACGTTTGGAGCATAATTGGAGATATTGGAGCTTTCTGGAGCATTTTGGAGCAAAGCAACGTTCGTGTAGCTCAGTACCCGATTCGAAGTCTCAGTGTCGATCGATACTCATCGAATCAGACACGACCCGCGACTTTAATGAAGAGTTGAATCATTGCAAAATTGCCCAGAAGACTTTATTATTTGCAAGAAGCCCCAAAACGTGATTTAGGTTATTTAATAGGATTTTACAGCCACTTTGATGGTAAAGTTTTATTCTAAGCATTATTTTACTTTGGTTTTGTGAGAGAGCTTTTGAAGGGAGACAAGTCTGAAACTCTGTTCGTCAGAGAGAAGATTTCGAACCCTCTTGTTACTCTTTCTGTTTTATTTGATGATTTATTCAAACATGTTTATTGCTTCAATTTCCATGTCTGAGTAGATCTCTTGTTAGGTTTAGGGTTCTCATAAGGGTTATTCTTGAATGCTAGATTGATTAGTTATTAGGATTCACCATCTGAATTAGTTCTTTACCATAGGTTGTTTGCGAAGCTAATTCTAGATTGATCACCTAGAACTTAGATCTTAGGATAATTGATTAGGCACGAGAGTGCGATTAATTACCTGATAGAACCTAGGGTGAGCAAAATAACTATTCGCAAAGAGATTTGGTTTAGTTGTTTTGTGAACAAATCAAACCTGATCTAAAAGTTGATTTAGACTTTAGGATTCGCAAAGAGATTTGGAAGATGTGTTACACAGGGATGAAGATGTGTTACACATAGAGCTTATTTCCTCACCTCAAAATTTGTCTCTCGACATTCACAAAGAAATGGGCCGTGGTCATCGAATCAAAAAATGGCCAACGAAACTTGCAGATTTTGTATTGAAAGTTCTTACTAAACCATTTCCCTCCGTCACTCCGTATCCGTTGGGCAATTACTTATCCAAATCACGATTTTCTGAAAATCATCAGGCTTTCCTCTTCGCCATCTCCTCGGGTGTTGAACTGAAACATTTCAAAGATGTTGTTGAGTTTGAAGTTTGGTGTGATGCGATGTCCGACGAAGTAGTGTCATTAGATCTAGAAGATTAAGGCACTTGGACAGTAGAATATCTTCCACCGGGAAAGAAAGCACTTGGTTGCAAATGGGTATATACGATAAAATTCAAAACTGATAGGACTATTAAGCGACACAAAAACCGACTCGTAGTTCTCTGTAATCATCAAACTGAGGGTGAAGACTATTCAGAAAATTTTGCACCAGTCGCAAAAATGGTTACCGTTCGCGTTTTTCTTCAATGTGCGGTATGCAATAATTGGGAGGTTCATCAAATGGATGTTCACAACGCTTTCCTTCACGGTGATCTTCACGAAGAGGTCTTCATGCAATTACCTCCGGGTATTCCCTCTAAAGACAACAAGAAGGTTTGTCGTTTGCACATATCTCTTTATGGCTTAAACCAAGCTCGGCGATGTTGGTTTGAAAATCTCGGTACAGCTTTAAAAGAGTATGGTTTTGAGAAAAATATCTTGGATTACTCCTTTTTCACGTTTGACAGAGACGGCGTTGTACTTTAAGTGATTGTTTATGTCGACGATCTTATTATTTCTAGAAGTTCTCTCGATGTTATAAATGGATTCAAAGACTACTTAAGTTCTTGTTTTCACATGAAAGATCTCGGAATTTTGAAGTATTTTTTGGGCATCGAAGTTGCCCGTAGTCCTGAAGGAATGTATTTGTGTTAACGTAAGTATGCGGTTGATATCATCTCTGAGATTGGACTTTTGGGAGTCAAACCAGTCTCATTTCCTTGGGAGCAAAATCATAAGTTGGCTTTGGCAGGAGGTGAACCACTTTCTGATCCTTCACGCTATCGTCGCTTAGTTGGACGCCTTATTTACATCGGTACTACACGACCTGAGTTATGTTAAGTCATCCACATTCTTTCTCAATTCATGGCGAATCCGAAACCAGCTCATTGGGATGCCGCACTCCGAGTGGTTCGTTACTTACAGAATAACCCTGGTCAAGGTATACTTCTTCGCTCTAATACGGAATTAACTCTCTCAGTTTGGTGTGACTCTTATTGGGCTGGCTATCTGGTGACACGATGCTCATTGACGGGGTGGTTCCTTCAACTTGGTGGTTCTCCTTTGTCTTGGAAAACACGGAGGCATGACGTGGTCTCTCGATCTTCGGCTGAAGCGGAATATAGGGCTATGGATGACACGGTTTGTGAATTACTTTGGATACGAGAATTGCTCATAAGTCTCGGTGTTGACTGTTCCGTACCCATTACGCTCTATTCTGACAGTCAATCCGCTATCCAGCTCACGGCGAATCCTGTCTTCCATGCTCGGACCAAGCATATAGAATCAGATTATCACTTCATCCGAGATGAAATCATTCGAGGAACCATAGCTACGAAACATGTCTCCACTACTTCACAATTGGCTGGCATTATGACGAAGGCGTTGGGACGGTAAGAGTTCGAGGCATTTCTTCTCAAGATGGGTGTTCTCGATCTCCACACTCCACCTTGAAGGGGGGGGGGTATTGGGCCTAATTGGGCCATCGTATATAATAGCCTTATGTATTTAGGTTAAGACTTGTATCTATTTTCACGTTGTATATAAGGCATTGCCTTGACATTACAATCAATAAGAAACCTCTTCATAACTACTAAGGATTTCTGTCATAAGGCCTTAATTGGTATATCTTATAGTAGAGCAGTAGAATTAAGCAGCAGAAGCAGTAAACAAAAGAAAGAAAAAGGCTTAATCTCAAAAAGAAGTAAAAATTCATACAAGGTCGAAAGCTAAACCCAATTGGCAACGGCGCCAAATTGATACAAGGTTTTTGCCGTGTATCAATTACTCAAAATGCCTATGTAGCATAAGAGGTATCGAATCCAAGGGTTAAGTTTCAATCACTAGGAATACATAGATGTTCTTAAGTTAAGCAAACAAATGTGGTTTTAGTTTTCTAACAACCTAATGATTCAAATTCAAAGCAAGAACACAAGTAAACGAATGCTAAACGAGATTAGAAAAATATTAGGGCAAGCTCTTGGATGAGGTTATGGATTTTGGGTCCTTTCATGATCTATCTAGATGTCAATACACACAAACAAGCAATTCCCTTAACTTAGAACACCTAAACAAGCTTAAGCCATTCTCATGGTCTTAATCACTTTGCTAATCACCAAATCAAGAACAAACTCTCGTTTGTGATAAGATGATTAGCAAGAATTAAACATAGGTTCCAATGGCCCTAATACTCCTTAGACAACTACTCTCATAGGCTAAGCAAGCAAAATCCCTTATTTAGTCCTGGTGCATTTCATCGAACACCTTGTGTGCACGAAATGCCCTATGGTCTAGATTAGCTTTCTCAAGCCTAATCTAGCATTATGAACACTAAATAAGTTAGGGAAGATGTAAACTAAGCCCTAGAAATCCTAGATCTATCACGAAATTCCCCTAATCTACCTCATCCATGAGCTCTTAAATGAACTACTCACTAATCATGAAGAATACACCAATTCTCATGAAAGAGATGATGTTAATCATGATTAGAGAATAGGAATGTGAAAGATTAAAGAAAGAAACAAAGATATAAACTTAAACTTGCATAAAAAGTGTATGATCCCTCTTACAAATCACAAGAACAAGGTTTTTAGCCTAGAAAAGAGATAAGAACAGAGATCAAACATAAAAATAGGGTTTTTTGGGCTAAAATAGTGAAAGGAGGCGAACCGGGTCAACCCGGAACAAACCGGGTACCGACCCGGTTCAAAATGGGTCAAATCTGGTCTTGAGTAGCTCAATACCGAGGTCACTGCTCGGTATTGAACATCGGTATTGAACCTGGGTTTATGCGGATGGTGGTGGTGTAGAACCTTCAGTAAAACCATGATATCTCCTGGAATACATGTCTGAATGGCCTCAAACCACCTCCTGTGGACAGCTAACACACTGTGATACAACGTTTGTGAAGACAACATAGGCTAATTCGGATTTTAGACCCTTTGTTCAGCCAGTCCTTTCAGGCATGTCTTGGGGCTTCGGCCAAACGGACATACGCTCAGTAAAACAACCGTATCTAACTAACCACATATCTGAATGACCGGGAACCACCACCTGTAGTCAGCTAACTCATTTGGATACAACTTTCGTGAAGACCACGGAGGCTAATTCGGATTGTAGACCCCTCGTTCAGCAAGATCTTTCAGACACCTCGGGTGAGCTCGGCTGGTTTGGGTGAGAAACAGTCATGAGGGTCAATACCGACGTCACTCCTCGTTACAACATGTCGGTGATATATCATGGTTTTAACCCGTTTTAGGCCATGATATAAGTCCGTTTTATAGAGTCTTTATTCTATTTCGTAGTGTTTTAGAGTCTTTTACAGGTTATAGCACTTTTGGAGCATAATTGGAGATATTGGAGCTTTCTGGAGCATTCTGGAGCGAAGCAGAAGATCCGTGTAGCTGAGACATCAAAATCACCTGAGTATCGATCGATACTGCCTAGTATCGATCGATACCCGTCGAGGAAACAGAAGGATCGCGACTTATTGAAGAGTTGAAGAATTGCAGAATTGGCCCATAAGACTTTAATATTTACAAGAAGGCCCAGAACGTGTTTTAGCTATATAATTAGGTTTTACAGCCACTTTGTTGGCTATGCTTTATTTTACTCTTGATTCTACTCTGGTTTTTGGGGAGAAAACTCTGAACTCCTATTTATTATTGATTTCTTTGATGATCTATTCAATCATGTTGTTTTCATTCTCAATGTTTGAGTAGATCCAATTTAGGTTCAGGGTTATCATAAGGGTTTTCTCTGAATGCTAGGTTGATTAGTTTATTAGGATTCACCATCTGAATTAGTTCTTCGCTTAGGTTGTGCTCAAAGCTAGTTCTAGGTTGACGAATCTGGAACTTAGATCTTAGGATAATTGATTAGGCATGACAGTGCGATTAATCACCTGATGGAACCTTAGGTGAGCAAATTGATTATTCACAAAGAGATTTGGTTTAATTGATTTGTGAACATATCAAACCTGAACTTTAAAGCTGATTTAGACTTTAGGATTCGCAAAGAGATGTGGAATTCCTAGGATTTAGATTTAGATAATTCTCGCAACGACAGTTGGTTAATTATACTTTAGTGATTTGAGTTCAAGAACCGCGCTAAATCTGAATACTGTTAGTTAGTTTATCTGCATTCATTGATTTCCTGAGAAATACCCTGAGCCTATATTCTCTCTATTGAATTTACAACTCGTTACTGTTTACTGTTTTTGTTTCATCCTATTTGCTTAGCTTGATTTGACGCTATACAATCTATTGTGTGATTTCTGTGAGTCTTTGTGGTTCGACCCCTAACTATATTACAATTGCTGCTTTAGTACTGTTAGGGTATTAATTTGAGCATATCAAATTTGGCGCCGTTGCCGGGGACTCAATTTCGTCATTAGATTTTAGCTGTCGAGTTTCGACTAAGTTCGTCGGTATCGATCGATACTCACTAGTATCGGTCTTTACTCATGCAATTCTTTTGTTGATATCGATCGACACCACTTGGTATCGATCGATACTCAATGTATTTTTTTTTGGTTACTTACGTGCCTTGTCTAGTGTTTTGTTTTCAGGTGTATGCATGTTCGTGAAACAAGAAGCAACAAGAGCACTCAGCTAGTTGAACTGTCCCTGGAACAGCTAGCACTTGTGGAACGCACAAACAGAAAGACAAAGCAAACATCAGGGATGAACAACCCAGTTGTTTTAAGAGCTGATGAAGGTGGAGTCTTAAGAGACCAAGAGGGTCAAGTGTGCAATGACAGATGGCAGCGACTTGATGAAGCTGGAAACGTTGTTATTCCTGCTGCTGTTATTGAGATTGTCGCGCCAGCTGGGCGCGCCAACGTTGGGAATGCTGCAGGTGATCGAGTTAGGACGCTTGGCGAACACAACAGACCTGATCAGTTCTATGCCAATCGATATGCGATTCGCATCCCAACTTTTCAGAGGAATGACTTCGAGCTGAAGCCTGCGTACTATGCTCTCGTGAGTCAGAGTACTTTCCATGGTTTATATCATGAACATCCCATGGATCATATCGAGAGGTTCGAGGATTTGGTCACTGGTATGAAGTACAATGGAGTGCCCAACGAGTTCCTATTCTGCAAACTTTTCCCATACTCTCTTAGTGGAGATGCTGCTTATTGGCTGAAGCAGTTGGCTCCTGGTTCGCTAACTACATGGGATGAGACGAAGAATGCATTCCTGTGCAATTTCTATGATGATGCGAGATCCGAAGAGCTCATGAACAAAATTTCCCAGTTTTCTCAAGGTCCAATCGAGGCACTCAAAGCAGCTTGGATTCGTTTCAAGTCATATCAGAGGGATTGTCCGCACCATGGGTTCAATCAGGTTCAGCTGCTGGGTACTTTCTACAGAGGGATCGATTGGAGGTACCAGATGGCTTTGGATACTGCGAGTAATGGGAACTTCAACACCAGGTATCCAGATGATGCGGTTGTGCTAATTGAGAACTTGGCGTCTAGTAATAGCACCAAGAATGATGATTTCGAGCGGAAGAAGCAAGCTGGAGGAGTTGATGGATCGCAGATTGCTGATGTTCAGGCAAAGCTGGATTTCCTAATCGGAAAGTCGAAGAAGACTGTACACTTTGCTGATGGAGTCGATAATATCGGTGGAAACGAAGTGGAGGATGTTAACTACGTTGGTGGTTCTGGAATTCAAGGTCATCAATTTGGGTACAACAATAACCGAAACTTCAACAACAACACTCGCAATTACGGGAACTCTTCGTACCAGCCCATTTCTCCAAAATCCACAGAGAATAAGATGGAACTCATGATGGAACAGCTTCTTCGGGGACAAGAGAAATTGCAGGGGGATTTCAATGGGAAGTTTGACTTTCTGTACATCGATCTGAATGGAAAAATCGAAGCCAAATCTTAGCCAGAGGAAGTTGGAAACTCAGGTCGCTCAGACAGCAGCAGCTGTAAAGAGACAAGAAGGCTTTCTTCCAGGGAAGACTGAGAATCGAAGAGCACACGTCAATGCAATCACCATAGAATGTGTTAAGGGAGCCATTGCAGTGGTAGAAAAGGCTTTTGATGCAGGAATTTTCGACGATGCTGTTGAAGATGACGATTGGGATTTTGAAATCGCCCAAGTATCGATCGATACCAGCCAGTATCGATCGATACCAGTCCAGCAACCTGCCCGATGGAATCCAAAATCATGTGTATCGATCGATATCCCATTGGTGTCGGTCGATACTGAGGCGATTTCTGAGGAGATGCCTGAGATTTCGACTGTGGTACCTAAAGTAGTTGCAGAACGAGTCTACATACCGAGGACACCTTATCCTAGAGCTGTAGAGAGTACTAAGAAAGAGGTAGAGGTCGCAAGATGCAAAGCTATGCTGATTGTGGAACCTCCTTTTGATCATGATATATCTGCCAGGGACGATTCAAGAACAAGAGTATCGATCGATACCCTACCTGGTGTCGATCGATACCCCTCGCAAAACGAGCCAGAAATTGTGAAAACACCTGAGTTGATCGGAGAAAGATTTCGCAAGCCCAAGAAGCTGAATCCTATTCTTCAACACCTCAGAGATCCCATTTTTCCAAAGCAGCTGCGTGGCTTTGAGAAGATGGTACGAAGGATCTCCCAGGAATCGTCCTTTGAAGAAGCTCTAGAGTCCCGTCCTCTGCTAAGTCACTTCAAAGATTGCAGAGAAACTAAGGAAGAGATTAAGGCACTCTTCATTAAGGCTAGAGGTGCACCACCTCCGCTGAGGCAATTGACGCAGAGGGAAGACCCAGGGAAATTCGCGGTTCCATGCTCCATCTTTGGAGTTAAATTCAACGAGTCTCTAGTTGACTCAGGATCTTGCGTCAATGTCATATCACGGGACCTCGCTGAACGATTGAACGCTGATATAAGACCCCCTACGATGCTTCTCACGTTTGTAAACTCCTCCATCTCACCTCCATACGGTACTATCCATGCTTTGCATGTTAAAGTAGGAGATTGTCTGGTGCCCACTGATTTTCAGGTTGTGGAGATGAGCGAAGGATCTGAGGTTTCTTTGCTCCTGGGACGACCATTTATGGCTACTGCTGGCGCAATCATAGACACACCTAATAAGAGACTCTCTTTCTCTTACATTGACGGAGACGTCTACTATGATGCCATTCCCTCTAGAGGTACCCCCACACATGTCTCGTGCTTCACTGTTGTCACAAGAGAGGCATTGGTAGTTAATCTTTTGGAAGAGCCTCCTGACAAGCCAACTGTCATAGACGATTCAGTTGAACTAACCAGCATCCCCAAGAAAGTTGTCAAGAAGGCTAAGGCAACAATGAAGAAGGCCAAGAGCAAAATGGTCGAGAATCCCCATGTCACTTTGATACCTCAGAAGTGCGATGGAGATTCGATTGAGTACAAGGTGAAGTGCAAAGGAGCTTCAAAGCCATTCTCTAAGGCTAGGGTCCTTCTCACTTCGGAGCTGAAGGAAAAAGGAAAAGAGTTTGTGGATGGCATGTTGAGCAGAACTCTGAAGCTGGCAATGTCAAGTTGCGGAGCCTGTTTTGGTACAAGCTCTCATTCTTATCCTGCCTGAGCGGCAGTACAGTCAAGCTACTGACGTTAAATGAGCCCTTGGTGGGAGGCAACCCACTGGTGTGTTTTTTTTTGGATTTTTCGTTTTGTGTTTGTGTCAGGATAAACAAGGAGCAAAACTCAAATCGTCTAGTGTCGATCGATACCCCATTGGTATCGGTCGACACCAATCGCGGATAAAAAGTTCATCAGATCGATTTAAGCCTGGTATCGATCGATACCAGGCTGTGTGTCGATCGATACTCGATGTTCCAGCAAGGTAACTTCTTGTTTTTCCCAATTTTATTCTGTTCTTTTGTTTTCTTTCACTGACTCTAGGCTAGATAACACTGGAGAAAGTGTTGTTCAAGTCTGGGGGAGGTGTCTGCTGACATTGTGTTTGTTTTTCTTAGAGTCAGTTGTCTTATCGAGTCAAAAAACGTTTTATTGAGCCAAAACTTGTTGGAGATGATGATCATGTGCTTGAATTGTTGTTTGGATTTTGTTTTTGAGTGACCAGTGTTGCAGGATCAGCTCTAGATCGACTAATGAAAAATCAAAGGACTGACCAGTTGACTAGAAAACATCCATGTCTCGAGCAGAGTTCTTCTGAAACCTGAGCCAAATTTTTGCACTTCATCAGTATGGTTAGTGTTCATAGAGCTTGATTCATCATTCATATCTGATAAAGGAACCCGCGTATTTAGAGTTATGGTATCTCTCTCCCCTGTTATAAGTTGATAAATAAGAGCATAAAAGATGAAATGATTTTCTTCTGAGTAGAGGGCTAGGAAAATTTCCAGCGATCCCATTATTCTACTTAAGAGGGAATGATCACACAAAGGTTGAAAGCGAGGTTAGGAAAATTTCCTGTGATACCACTATTCGCCTAAACCTTTGATACATAGAGAGGAAAGAACCGGGGATTCGGTGGCTAACACCATCAATACTCGCGTTTCGAACCTTAAATGTGTATATGCAGATCTAAAAAAAAAGAGAACATAATAAGAAGTAAGTCTGGGGGAGAGAAAGTGATACAAAAAGTATGAAAAATGGTGGTTTCTTGTCATGATATTGTATGGTAAAGAGTCTAGAAGGTTCTTGAACATTAGCTACAACGATGAAACTGGTGATGAGGGTTTTATTTGAGCAATGCTGTGAGATAATGTGTGGAGTCTGGAAAAGCTGCGAATGTTTACGGAGAAGTACATGGTGGTTAGATCAAAAGCTGGTTAGGTGACATTTGGGTACTTGGGAAAAGGATCTCTGCGATGGTTCCTGAACAGGTGAGTCTCCGCGTTTTCAAACCTCTTTCTCTGGTTTAGTCTTCTATTTGCTTGAGGGCAAGCAAAGGCTAAGTCTGGGGGAGTTGATATATCATGGTTTTTATCCGTTTTAGGCCATGATATAAGTCCGTTTTATAGAGTCTTTATTCTATTTCGTAGTGTTTTACAGTCTTTTACAGGTTATAGCAGTTTTGGAGCATAATTGGAGATATTTGAGCTTTCTGCAGCAGTTTTGGAGCATAATTGGAGATATTTGAGCTTTCTGCAGCATTCTGGAGCGAAGCAGAAGATCTGTGTAGCTGAGACATCAAAATCACCTGAGTATCGATCGATACTGCCTAGTATCGATCGATACCCGTCGAGGAAACAGAAGGATCGCGACTTATTGAAGAGTTGAAGAATTGCAGAATTGGCCCAGAAGACTTTAATATTTACAAGAAGGCCCAGAACGTGTTTTAGCTATATAATTAGGTTTTACAGCCACTTTGTTGGCTATGCTTTATTTTACTCTTGATTCTACTCTGGTTTTTGGGGAGACTACTCTGAACTCCTGTTTATTATTGATTTCTTTGATGATTTATTCAATCATGTTGTTTTCATTCTCCATGTTTGAGTAGATCCACTTTAGGTTCAGGGTTCTCATAAGGGTTTTCTCTGAATGCTAGGTTGATTAGTTTATTAGGATTCACCATCTAAATTAGTTCTTCGCTTAGGTTGTGCTCAAAACTAATTCTAGGTTGACGAATCTGGAACTTAGATCTTAGGATAATTGATTAGGCACGACAGTGCGATTAATTACCTGATAGAACCTTAGGTGATTATTCGCAAAGAGATTTGGTTTAATTGATTTGTGAACATATCAAACCTGAACTTTAAAGCTGATTTAGACTTTAGGATTCGCAAAGAGATGTGGAATTCCTAGGATTTAGATTTAGATAATTCTCGCAACGACAGTTGGTTAGTTATACTTTAGTGATTTGAGTTCATGAACCGCGCTAAATCTGAATAATGTTAGTTAGTTTATCTGCATTCATTGATTTTCTAAGAAATACCATGAGCCTATATTCTCTCTATTGAATTTACAACTCGTTACTATTTACTGTTTTTGTTTCATCCTATTTGCTTAGCTTGATTTGACGCTATACAATCTATTGTGTGAGTTCTGTGAGTCTTTGTGGTTCGACCCCTAACTATATTACAACTGCTGCTTTAGTACTGTTAGGGTATTAATTTGAGCATATCAGTCGGTACTAAGGGGATTTCCCTCCTGTTTCAATACCGACGTGTTGTACCGACTTGTGACGTCAGTATTGCTGCTTTGGTGAATACCGATGTCACTCCTCGGTACAACAACTCGGTATTGAGCGAAACTGTCTCGACTGGCTGATATGTCTTTAGTTAATCGGCCATAACTCCTGAACCGTACATCAAAATGACCTGAATATAACTCCTGTAAACAGCTAACTTGTCCCTTTACAACTCTTATGAAGACAGTTTGAGTTGATTCATAACGGAAGGCCTTCGTTTTTCCGGTTCTTTGGACGGTGTCATCTTGTCTCGGCCTGACGGATATACCTTCAGTAAATCCGTCTTATCTCCCTATCCATATGTAAAAATAACCCGATTCGAACTCCTGTGAATAGCTAACTCTCTGGGCTACAACTCTCATGAAGGTTATCGAGGCTGAATCTGCTTGGTGACCCTCCGTCTGACCAGTTCTTTCGGGCGCTCCAGATGGATTCTCTCTTCCCTTTAGCCCCAAATCTCCAAACGTCACCAAGTGCCTCCAATTACCTAGAAAAACACTCCAAAATATGCAAAGACTCACTAGGACCTAATGCAAACACCTAATACTTTAAATGAGACAAAACGAATAAGAAATGCTATGAAACCCCATGCATATGAGATGAAACCTAAGCTAAATGAATGCACGAGAAGGGTAAAATATGAGGATATCAACTCACCCAAACTTACTCATTTGCTTGTCCTCAAGCAAAAACCTCATTAAAAGAATCCAAGTCCAAGTCCAAGCTCTAAGGTGCGATCAAACATGTCTACTCAAAAGGAGCTAGCCATGTCCATCCTTACATGAATCAAGCCTAAGCCTCAACTTACACAAGCTTTCCTATCATCCAATCCTTTGACATTCAATTAGCGGTTTCTAGTGGATCATGCTCATGCAATGCAAACAAACTCATTTGGTTAAGGATAAGGTTTTGAGACAAAGATGATCTCAATACATGTGGCGGTTTCCGAACAAGGGATCTCTCATTGAAGGAATAAACTTTGGCAAAATGCTAAGGGTGAAGAGCAATTGATGCATACAAGGCTAGACTTCAATCTACCCAATGCCCCTTTACAAAATCGACCCTAGTTCTAAACCCACAAAGAAGTAATCCTAGCTACCCTTCACGAGGCATTTTTGCCTTCTTATGTCTCATCTCTTCATCATCCTTCTTTTCTTTAAGCGCCTAGGGGGTTTCTTCTTCAATCAATGGTTTGGCTTCCATTATTTTACTTGGTTTAGCTCCTCCTTTAGCTTCTTAAGTCTCTTTCATTTTTCTTCATGTCTAAGCTTAGCCATTTTGGCTTATTTTCTTTCTTTTTCAAGCTAGAGACTATCTTTTTAAAACTTAGAGCTAACCCAAATATATTCTTGCCAACCAAATCAAACTTATTGCTTCCCCCAATCATTCTCCCAAATTTGATATGCTCAAATTAATACCCTAAAAGTACTAAAGCAGTTGTTGTAGTAAGTGTAGGGGTCGAACACAAGGACTCACAGAAATCGCACAATAGACAAAATAGTATCGAATCAAGCTAAGCAAATCAGATGAAACAAAAACAATAAGCAGTAAAAGTGTCATAAATTCGATGGAGAGAATATAGGCCTAGGGTATTTCTCAGGAAATCAATGAATGCAGACTAACTAATCCGGGTTCAGGTTACGCACGGTTTTTCGAAATCAAATCACTAAAGTATAATTGACCAACTGTCTTTGCGAGAATTGTCTAAATCTAATCTTCAGAATCCCAAATCTCTTTGCAAATTCCTAAGAATAAATCAGCTTTAAAGTTCAGGTTTGATATGTTCACAAATCAATTAAACCAAATCTCTTTGCGAATAATCAATTTGCTGACCTTAAGTTCTTTCAGATTACTCAATTGCACTGTCGTGCCTAATCGATTAACCTAAGATCTAAGTTCTAGGTGATCAATCAAGAATTAACTTTGAGAACAACCTAAGGCGAATAACTAATTCAGATTATGAACCCTAACAATAAATCAACCTAGCATTCAAAGAAATCCCTGTGAGAAAACCTTAAACCTAAAGTGGATCTACTCAGACATGGAAATTGAAGAAATAAACATGTTTGAATAAATCATCAAATAAAATAGAAAGAGTAATAAGAGGGTTCGAAATCTTCTCTCGGACGAACAAAGTTTCAGACTTGTCTCCCTTCAAAACCTCTCTCACAAAACCAAGGTAAAAATAAAGCGTAGCCATAAAAGTAGCTGTAAAATCCTATTAAATAACCTAAATCACGTTTTGGGGCTTCTTGTAAATAATAAAGTCTTCTGGGGCAATTATGTAATTCTTTAACTCTTGGAAAAGTTACGGGTCGTGTCTGCTGCGATGGGTTTCGATCGATACCACATTGTATCGATCGATACTGATGCTTCAAATCGGGTACTCAGCAACACGAACTTCTGCTTTGCTCCAGAATGCTCCAGAAATCTCTAATATCTCCAATTATGCTCTAACCGTGCTAAAACCTGTAAAAGACTCTAAAACAGTACGGAATAGTAGAAATACTCTATAAAATGGACTTATATCATGGCCTAAAAGGGGTAAAAATTATGATATATCAACTCCCCAGACTTAGCCTTTGCTTGCCCTCAAGCAAATAGAAGACTAAACCAGAGAAAGAGGTTTGAAAACACGTAAACTCACCTATTCAGGAACCATCACAAAGATCATTTTCCCAAGCACGCAGATGTCACCTAACCAGCTTTTGATCTACCCACCATGAACTTCTCCGTAGACATTCGCAGCTTTTCCAGACTCCACACATTATCTTGCAGCATTGTTCAAATAAAGCCCTCATCGCCAGTTTCATTGCTGCAGCCAATGTTCAAGAACATTCTAGATTCTTTACCATACAATATCATGACAAGGAACCATCCAATTTCACACTTTTTGTATCACTTTCTCTCCCCCAAACTTATTTCTTATTATGTTCTTTTTTTTTTTTTTAAATCTGCATATACACATCAAGGTCCGAAACGCGAGTATTGATGGTGTTTGCCACCGAATCCCCGGTTCTTCCCTTTCTATGTATCAAAGGTTTAGGCGAATAGTGGTATCACGGGAAATTTTCCTAACCTCGCTTTCAACCTTTGTGTGATCATTCAATCTTAAGTAGAATAATGGGATCGCTGGAAATTTTCCTAGCCCTCTACTCAGAAGAAAATCATTTCATCTTTTATGCTCTTATTTATCAACTTATAACAGGGGAGAGAGATACCATTACTTTAAACATATGGGTTCCTTTGTCAGATATGAATGATGAATCAAGCTCTGTAAACAACATCGATGAAGTGAAAAAATTTGGCTCAGGCTTCAGAAGAACTCTGCCGGAGACATGGATGTTTTTTAGTCAACTTGTCAGTCCTTGGATTTTTCATTAGTCGATCTAGAGCTGATCCTGCAACACTGGTCACTCAAAAACAAAATCAAAACAACAATTCAAGCACAGGATCATCATCTCCAACAAGTTTTGACTCAATAAAACAACTGACTCTAAGAAAAACAAACACAATGTCAGCAGACACCTACCCCAGACTTGAACAACACTGTCCCCAGTGTTATCTAGTCTATAGTAGGTAAAAGAAAACAAAAGAACAAAATATAATTAAGAGAAACAAGAAGTTACCGTGCTGGAACATATGGTGTCGACCGACACACGGCCTGGTATCGATCGATACCAGGCTTAAGTCGACATGATGAACCGTCTCATTCGCGATTGGTGTCAACCGATACCAATGTGGTATCGATCGATACTCAGGCGATTTCGAGTTTTGCTCCTTGTTTATCCTGACACAAACACATAACGAAAATTAAAAAGAAAAATGACTCAAAAGCAGACTCACCAGTGGGTTGCCTCCCACCAAGCGCTCGTTTAACGTCATTAGCTTGACTGTAACGCCATTCAGGCTGTGGGTGCCTCATCCAAAGGCATTATCTGCCCTGTTGGAATCTCGGCTTTCGCCCAATAATGTTTCACCCTCTGTCCATTGACAATAAATTCATCGCCTGTAGGACTAATCAGCACGACAGCACCATGTGGTCTGACCTCCTTGATTGTGAAGGGACCTGACCAACGAGAACGCAGTTTACCAGGAAACAATTACAAACGAGAGTTATACAGAAGTACCTGTTCGTTCGGCGCGAAATGTCAGGAAACAACACTAGGTGGTGTCGATCGATATCAACAAAAGAAAACGACGAGTATCGACCGACACTAATTAGTATCGATCGATACCGACAAACTTAGTCGGAACTCAACAGCTAAAATCTAATGACGAAATTGAGTCCCCGGCAACGACGCCAAATTTGATATACTCAAATTAATACCCTAAAAGTACTAAAGCAGTTGTTGTAGTAAGTGTAGGGGTCGAACACAATGACTCACATAAATCGCACAATAGACAAAATAGTATCGAATCAAGCTAAGCAAATCAGATGAAACAAAAACAATAAGAAGTAAAAGTGTCGTAAATTCGATGGAGAGAATATAGGCCGAGGGTATTTCTCAAGAAATCAATGAATGCAGACTAACTAATCCGGGTTCAGGTTACGCACGGTTCTCGAACTCAAATCACTAAAGTATAATTGACCAACTGTCGTTGCGAGAATTATGTAAATCTAAACTTTAGAATCCCAAATCTCTTTGCAAATTCCTAAGAATAAATCAGCTTTAAAGTTCAGGTTTGATATGTTCACAAATCAATTAAACCAAATCTCTTTGCGAATAATCAATTTGCTCACCTTAAGTTCTTTCAGATTACTCAATTGCACTGTCATGCCTAAGATCTAAGTTCTAGGTGATCAATCTAGAATTAGCTTTGAGAACAAATTAAGGCGAAGAACTAATTCAGATTATGAACCCTAACGATAAATCAACCTAGCATTCAAAGAAATCCCTGTGAGAAAACCCTAAACCTAAAGTGGATCTACTCAGACATGGAAATTGAAGCAATAAACATGTTTGAATAAATCATCAAATAAAATAGAAAGAGTAATAAGAGGGTTCGAAATCTTCTCTCGGACGAACAGAGTTTCAGACTTGTCTCCCTTCAAAAGCTCTCTCACAAAACCAAGGTAAAAGTAAAGCGTAGCCATAAAAGTGGCTGTAAAATCCTATTTAATAACTTAAATCACGTTTTGGGGCTTCTTGTAAATAATAAAGTCTTCTGGTGCAATTCTGCACTTCTTCAACTCTTGGAAAAGTCGCGGGTCGTGTCTGCTGCGATGGGTATCGATCGATACTGATGCTTCAAATCGGGTACTCAGCAACACGAACTTCTGCTTTGCTCCAGAATGCTCCAGAAAGCTCCAATATCTCCAATTATGCTCCAAACGTGCTAAAACCAGTAAAAGACTCTAAAACATTACGAATTAGTAGAAAGACTCTATAAAATGGACTTATATCATGGCCTAAAAGGGGTAAAAACCATGATATATCACAAATCTCTTTCTTTCTCTCCACTTTTCCAATCCCAACATCCTTCGTTCTTTCCTTATCATCCATTTCCCACGCCCCAATTACCAACCTATCTAACTTAGCCTAATCTAGCTCATTGATGTGCGAGCTAGTTATACATGAAAGCCTTTCCTTGTCGCTCTAGACCCAACACTTTTTGCTAAGTCCATTCAAAAACAAGGCCTCACAACGCTCACTAAACATGTAGGCTTGAAAGAAGGTTGGGTTCAAGGTGGGGTGAACCATTCCAAAGATGGGAATTGGCTACTTGGGCCAACAAGAGTGGTAAAAAGGAATAAGATGACCCAAGTATGTATGCGGAATCCATGAGTTCATTATGCAATGCATGAACACGATAATTAATGTGCCAAAGTTAAGGTTCTCACTTAGATAGGATTGGATTCAAATCGAAACTTGCTTCGGCTAAGACCTAAGTAATGAGACATGAAATCCAAGCATGGTTCGACCTTGATTTCATACACGAGATCTAAAGCATAGGACTTAAACTCTTAAAACGACACTTTACAAGGAGAAGTTATCCTAGTTTCCTATGCACATGCAATGCATTATCTCCATGTTATGCATCTAGACTCAATCCTACATGAAGTGCAAAAGATTTCAAAATTTTTCAAATTTATTGAAAATGCATGATATGCATGAGACTCAAGATGCAAAAAAAACAAAACAAGAACACCAGCAAAGATGTTAGATAACACACAAACCCTCCCCCAAACTTAAATTACACAGTCCCTTGTGTAATAGAAGCTTAAGGAAGAGTTAAACAATGCATGAAAAAGAGGAAGAGATATGATCGTAAATGCTATGTACAAAGTTTGGAGTGTTACCTTGGGAATTGATGGAGGGGACGAGAGGGATTAAGGGATGCCATACTCCATCACCACATCCTACGCACCTTAGTTCTTAAGTCCATGACCATTAGACCATCAATAATCTATGCACACTAAGCAAACCCATCAAAAAGGACAAGAAAACATAGAGAGACCTATGAAGAAAGTATGTACAATGATAAGCTTGGGGTGTCTCCCAATAGCACTTTGTTTAAAGTCACTAAGTTTGACTTTGGTTACCCATTTTAGGCGGGTGAGAGAGGAGTGTGAGCAGTCCAAGGTGGGTCTTTGAGCTCAAGTTTGAGGACCTTGCTCATGACTTCCTCAAGACCGGCTTCCTCTTTCTCTTTGAGCTCGGGTGAGAGGATTGCCTTGACCGAGGCAAAAGGTTTGGGCCATCCTTTGCACTTGATCTTGTACTCAATCACTCCATCCTTGTGCTTCCAAGGAGTAAGAGTCATCATAGAGGGCTGGCTTGGCTCGGACATAGACCCATGAAGCTTCCTTGATTCGTTTCCCATCTTAGCTTTGGCCTTTGTCTTCTTCTTTTCACCTTTGCAACCCTCAACGACATTCTCCATTGTGGTGGGAGGAAGCGGTTCCAAACAAGTGATATCAACTTCCGAAGCTTCCATGTCATTACCATAACCCAAATCCTTTCTCTCAAGCAACTTCTCTTTCTTTTCATAACCCTTTGGAGGAGAAGCTTAAACAACCATCTCACAACGACCCGCATACTTCACTTCCTCAACACAAAACCCATCGTCTTCAATGATTATTGTGCTACAAAGATTGTTGGGAGAAGTCCTCATTGGGTAGTATACCTTGTCATCCACATTCAAGAGAACTACCTTTTGATTTTTGAAATCCATTCTAGCACCGGTAGTAAGTAGGAATTGGGTTCCAAGGAGTAGTGGGAGGTTGTTGGTTGATACAAGACTTTTTGCAAGTCTCTAGAGTCAATTCTCTAAATGCAATTGTAGCATAAGAGGTATCGAACCTTATTGGGAAATNCAACTTTAAGTGGATAGTCTTCGAGGAGGCCAAGTGGCTTCCTTGAAGAAGCATCTCCAAAAGTGATAGGTGATGGGTGATAGGTGAGGTTTCTTATCCCTAGACTCTTGAACATCTCATGGGACATGACATTCATACTTGAACCGGAATCACACAAAGCATCCTCAATCTCCAAATCACCAAGAGAGCAAGCTATAGAGAATTTACCGGGATTACCAAGCTTGGGGAGAGACTTAGGCTCGATCCTAGTTGTGCTTGGTGAATCAATGCAAGAAATACTACCCTTTGGTTCTTGGACCGTGGTCACGTCTTCATCTTTCTCAAGGGTCACTCCCCCACCTTGTTCCTCAATGTCCTCATTGAGCTTCAAGGGAGCTTCTCGAGGGGGAGGTGCAACGGCTTGTGATCCATATAGTAGAAGCTCGATCTCCTTAGTGGCGGCTTCATGATCATGAATGGGACGTGGCTCCTTTGAGAAGATGGCATTACAAGGTGGCTTGTATTGCTTTCCCATTTGAAGAACTTTGCTGCACTTTGTTTCCATTGGCTCCATTTGTCTCCATTTCTTGCACTTTTGAACTCAGTGCCTCAAGCTTCTTGTGGAGATCATTGTATGAGCAAGCTACTTTGGTATTGATTTCCTCCATCTTCTTGCTTATATCCAATGCTCCATTTGCTTGACCTTGAAGAAGTTGTTGAAGAATATTTTTCACATCAAGGTCTTGAGGCATGGAGTTGTTGCCTTGAGTTTGTTGGACAAAGCTTTGTTGAGAACCACCTTGGTTGCCATAGTTGTTGTTGAAGCCCCTTTGGTAGCCACCATTGTTCCCAACATAATGCACTTCTTCTTTGTTGCTCAAATTCACCATTTCCTCATGGGATCTTTGATTTCCCTCAAAGTCACTAACAAATTGAACCGGTCTTTTGGAAGCATTAAGAAGCTTGTCAATCATGGTGGCTTGCTTATCTAACTTCTCATTGAGAGTCATCATGGCTTTGGTTCGTTGTTGCTCCTCGAAGTCACTTGTGTTTCTTGTAGACCGGTCATACTCATCACCATATGTACCATCACTCAAAGCAAGGTTCTCAACCAACTCCATTGCTTCATTCACGTATTTACCTAAGAAGTTTCCATTATAAGCGGTATCAACAAAGATACGGATCATAGGAAGTGCTCCGCGGTAGGGTGTGCTCAAGAGGGAAGAATCCAAAAATCCATGATGAGGGCATTGCGATGTATAGCCCCTCAACCGCTCCCATGCTTCATTGAAGCTCTCATTGGCAAGTTGAGTGAAGCTTGAGATCTCATTCCTTAGCTTAGCCGTTCTAGAGGAAGAGAAGAACTTGGCAAGGAATGATGTCTTGCATTGGTCACATGAAGTGATGGAACCGTGGGGAAGGTTCTTTTCCCATTGTCTTGCCTTCTCTCCAAGAGAGAATGGGAACGACCTTAGCTTAAAGCTATCCTCCGAGACTCCATTCATCTTTGTCAAGCCACAAATCCGGTCAAAATGATCCAAGTGATCAAGTGGATCCTCCACCGTCAAGCCATGGAATTTGTTGCTTTGTACCATGTTGATGAAGCTAGCTTTGACCTCAAAGTCATTGGTCTCAACCGGTGGTGCTCGAATGCCTTGGCGGTTGACATGAGCATTGGCCGCATCACCCGCTCCAACTATGTTAGGACCATTACGAGCGGGTGGGTGGTGGTTTCCATTACCACCATTTTCTCCTTGATGTGGAGCATAAGTAACGTGGTCATTACCACCATCTGGGTTCACTTGCACGTTTTCCATACCAAGCCTAGCAATGTACACAACCCGTTCTCTATCTCTTCTTACTCTAAGACCGCGGTGTAGAAGGTTGATGTCGTCTCTTGGCTCAACAAGATTGTTGTTCCCTTTAGAACGCCAGTTCATGCACCTACAAGAGAGAGCTAGAAGGAGAGATTAGTAAACAAAAGAAATAAAAAGGCTTAATCTCAAAAAGAAGTAAAATCCTAATGTCAAAAGCTAAACCCAATTGGCAACGGCGCCAAATTGATAGTAGAATTTTTACTAATAAATTACTCAAATCCCACTCATGTCATTGTAGTATTTGAGATATCGAACAAAAGAGGTTAAGATTGAAGCACTAGGAATACATGAATCTTCCTAAGCTAGAACAAATGTTTTTGGGTTTTTATGTTTTTAAACTAAAGAAAACAATTGCAAGAAGGAAAACAAAGATAGAAATGTGGATCATGGAAAGAACTATCAAATGAATGATTAACAATCAAACAATGAATCATTTGGAAGCATTAAACACTATCCTAGAACATGGGATTCACAATTATGACTAATCCACTCTCGTGGCATTAATCACTTTGTTAATCACCAAATCAAGATCAAACTCTCGTTTGTGATAAGATGGTTAACAAGCATTAAAATCCAATCCCAATTACTTCACTAATCACCCTAGACATCAACTCTCGTTGGCTAGGCAAGAAAATCTCACAAAAGGTTCGGTTCAAACAATTCATTTAAACTCGGGTTATGAGTGAAATGCCTAAGTTCGAGACTCGAATCGATAAATCTAATCTAGCACTAACACCGTTTACTCGAATATCTCCCTAATGCATGGGATGAGACAATAAATCCTAAGGTGTAGTTCTAGATTGGTTTGTCACGCCAACTAGAGCTACCTAATCTAGGTGTAGTTCTAAACTTTGGTTTATCTTATCAAATCTAGGATTAAGAACCAACCTAAGTGAAGGATCTAACAAGAATCAACCTAAATCACCATCATCTAATCATCAAGACAATTAACTAATGATGCTAATACACACAATCAATGCTAATCCTTATGTTAAGATCACTAATCTTGATTAATTTTCTTTCAAACAACTAATCACTATGCTAATCACTCAATCCATTAGCAAACTCTCATTTGTGGATCAATAATTAGCAAGCATTAAGAATATAAACAAGATCAACCAAAATACACCCTAGGCAACTAATCTCTTAGGCTAGGAGCATAAATCTCTTGAATAGTTCATCAAGGCATTTCATCAAACACTTGGTGTGCATGAAATGCCTTATGATCTAGATCTACTTTCTCAAGTTAGATCTAGCATTAGGAACACTAAACAAGAAAGGAAAGCAAGGATTAAGAACATGAGCATCAAGAATCAATCACCAAATCATCAAAATCAAGCTAAATCTAAGATCCAACAAAAAGGGGCCTAAGTCCTAAACATGAAGAACACAAGAGAAAAAAGACATAAAGATAGATAAAATGCATTAATATAAAGATAAGGGTGAAGAAATCTTCTCTAGAGTGACAATTGTATGAAGAACAATCAAAATCCCTCCAAAATCATAAGAAAAATTTGGGATAAAACCCAACTCTAGAAGGAAGAAAGTTGGGTTTTCAATATTTAAATGAGTTTGGGTCGGACCGGGTCAACCCGGACCAAACCGAGTTTTGACCCGGTCAAATCTTTGGTACGTCTTCAGTGAATCGGTCATAACTCCTGAACCTGACATCCGAATGACCTGAATCCAAGTCCTGTAGACAGCTAACTCGTCCTTCTACAACTCTTATGAAGACTGAGTTGATTCATAACGGAAGGCCTTGTTTTCTCGGTTATTTGAACGGTGTCATCTTTTCTCGGCCAGACAGACATACCTTCAGTAAATCCGTCTTATCTCTCTATCCATACGTCCAAATAACCCGATTCAAACTCCTGTGTAAAGGTGATTCACTTCTCTACAACTTTGATGAAGACCACCAAGGCTAATTCGGAGTGGAGACCCTTCAATACCGATGTCACAAATCGGTATTGTACATCGGTACTAAGGGAATTTTCCCTCTGTTTCCACACCGAGCAGTTGCATCGACCAGTGACCTCGGTATTGAAGAAACCGTCTCGGCCAGGCGGACATATCTCTGGTAAATCAGCCATATCTCTCAAACCACACGTCCGAATGACTTGATTCGAACTCCTATTAACAGCTAACGCACTCCTCTACAACTTCCATGAAGATCATTGAAGCTGATTCAGAACGGAAGGCTTCCGTCCAGCCACATCTTTCCGGCGTGTCGGATGAGCTCTTCCTTCTCTTGATGCTCAACCACCCCAATCATCCCAAATGTCTCCAAAACATCTAAAAACACTCCAAATGAATGCAAGAACTCATTAGGACCAAATGAAAATGTCGTAAACTCTAAATGAGACATAAATGCAAGATAAAACCGTGATTATGCATGCAAATGGCACAAAACTCTAAGTAAAATGTATGCTTAAACACGTAAAATTCATGAATATCAACTTTGGGAGAAAATAGGCCGTTTTGGGTGAAAATGAGCATATGGAGATGTAGAGTCATGCAGAGACGTCAGAAGTTTGACATTCGTTAAAGAACTTCCCACCAATGGATTGAGCTCAAATTTGGATACAAGACATATCACTGGATTAGCTTTCATTTGGAAGTGCTTTGAGGCCATTCCAACGGTGCGATCAGAAGTTATGCCTGTTTTCGTGAAGACAGTCCAGTCTGGCGAGCAGATGAGTCGACATGAAAGCTTGGTATCGATCGATACCACTAATGGTGTCGACCGATACCGACTTCAGGAAGAAGAAAACGTGATTTTTAACAAGTTTAAAGTTTGCACCTTGGTCCAGAAGATTTTAATAATTATTAGAAGCCCCAAAACGTGTTTTAGGTTATAAATTAGGTTTTTCAGCCACTTTTGTTGGATGCGCTTTATTTTACTTTGGTTTTGGAGAGAGAGCTTTTGTGAGGGAGACAAGTCAGAACTATGTTCGTCCGAGAGAAGATTTTGAACCCTCTTGTTACTCTTTCTTATTGTTTAATTTAATGATCTATTCAGTTATGTTGATTGTTTCATTCTCCATGTCTGAGTAGATCCATTATAGGTTTAGGGTTTTCTCATAGGGATTTCTCTGATTGCTGGTAATTGATTAGTAGGGATTCACCATATGTTGTTCTCAAAGCTAATTCTAGGTTGACGAATCTGGAACTTAGATCTTAGGTTAATCGATTAGGCACGACAATGCAATTGAGAAATCTGACTGAACCTAGGGTGAGCAAATTAATTATTCGCAAAGAGATTTGGTTTAGTTGATTTGTGAACATATCAAACTCGATATTAAGGCTGATTTATTCTTAGGAATTTGCAAAGAGATTTGGGATTCTAAAGTTTAGATTTAGATAATTCTCGCAACGACAGTTGGTTAATTATAACTTAGTGATTTGAGTTCAAGAACCGCGCTAAATCTGAATCCTAACTGATTGGTTATCTGCATTCAGTGATTTCCTGAGAAATACCATGTGCCTATATTCTCCCCATCGAATTTACAACACTCTTTTTAATTCTGTTATTGCTTTCTGATTTAACTGAATTGCTTAGCTTGATTCGACACTAAGTAGTTTATTTAGTGATTTTCTTGACTCCTTGTGTTCGACCCCTACTTTACTACAACTACTGCTTTAGTACTTTTAGGGTATTAATTTGAGCATATCAGAGAAAACAATATCAAAAAGTGTGTAAATTGGGTGGTTCTTTTGTCATGATATTGTATGGGAAAGAATCTAGAAGGTTCTTGAAAATTGGCTGCAGCAATGAAATTGGCGATGAAGGCTTTATTGGACAATGCTGTGAGATGATGTGTGGAGTCTGGGAAGTAATAAGAACTCCCTTGAATCGCCACTCTAATGCTGGGTAAAAGGTAACCGGATAATCCTTGCAAGCGGTGAAGCTTCAAGGCACGGGGAAAGTGAAGGGTCACACAAAGGATTGCGGAAGGTCCTTTGATATACCGTCGATCTGCTCTGGATATTACGCACCAAAGATAGATCGAGAACTCTGGATATTACACACCAGAACTAAGGAGAAGAGAATCACTCTCATCACCAAAGAAAGAAGAAGAACTCGTTTTTGATAAAATGAAAAGGTGGGTGTCGAAATTGCACAGCAACTAGGGTTTATAGAAGTGCAACAAAGAAACATAACTGGGCCTAAACAACATATGGGCCATAAAACATAAATCTGGTCGAAATTAGACTTGATAACTTGGACGTGCGTCCACTGTTGGGTCTTTTCTGAGCGATTCACTAGGCCAAATGAAGAGATCTTTATGGTTTCGGAAACTAGACCCACGGGGCTTTGGATCCATATCTTGTATGTTTTCTGGGAAGCTGTGAGCTAACAGCGACACTTGATTTAAAATGCCATAGTAGTGAATGGGCCTCGCTTCAGTCTTGGGTTCGTTGGGCCTTTAGATTTCGTACGAGCAGACGCTTGACATGGGTTCAATTTGGTGAGTGAGCAAAGGGGAAGTGATCTAGCTTTGCCTCGTTAAAAACCTACTCCGCAAAACCCAGTGGGACAAAAACGGAGATAGGGAAAAAGAGCACAAAGCTAGACCACAAGCTCACTAACCTCCTTGAACTTTGGTCTTTGTTGGTGTAGCTTCTTGATCTTGAATCGATGGACTTTTAGGAATGATCAGAAGCTTCTCAGCTGCATGTTCCTCTGCTTCAAACTCAGGTTCAAGCTTCTTCTTCTAGGCACTTGCCATGATCACATCAGGAAGCTGCGAATGTCTACGGAGAAGTACATGGTGGTTAGATCTGGAGCTGGTTAGGTGATATCTGGAAAGCTTAGGAAAAAGATCATTGCGATGGTTTAGGAACAGGTGAGTCTCCGTGTTTTTAAAACTCTTTCTCTGATTTAGTTTTCTGTTTTGCTTGAGGGCAAGCAAAGGCTAAGTCTGTGGGAGTTGATATATCATGGTTTTTACCCCTTTTTACCCATGATATAAGTCCTTTTTATAGAGTCTTTATAGTGTTTTCGTAGTCTTTTAGAGTATTTTCAGGTTTTAGGTGACTTTGGGAGAAAATAAGCCGTTTTGGGTGAAAATGAGCATATGGAGATGCATAGTCATGCAGAGACGTCAGACGTTTGGCATTCGTTGAAGAACTTCCCACCAATGGATTGAGCTCAAATTTGGATACAAGACAGATCACTGGATTAGCTTTTATTTGGAAGTGCTTTGAAACCATTCCAACGGTGCGATCGAAAGTTATGCCAGTCTTCGTGAAGACACTCCAGTCTGGCGAGTAGATGAGTCCACATGCAAGCTTGGTATCGATCGATACCACTAATGGTGTCGACCGATACCGACTTCAGGAAGAAGAAAACGTGATTTTTAACAAGTTTGAAGTTTGTACCTTGGTCCAGAAGACTTTAATAATTACTAGAAGCCCCAAAACGTGTTTTAGGTTTTTCAGCCACTTTTGTTGGATGCGCTTTATTTTACTTTGGTTTTGGAGAGAGAGCTTTTGTGAGGGAGACAAGTCAGAACTCTGTTCGTACGAGAGAAGATTTCGAACCCTCTTGTTACTATTTCTTATTGTTTAATTTAATGATCTATTCAGTTATATTGATTGTTTCATTTTTCATGTCTGAGTAGATCCATCATAGGTTTAAGATTTTCTCATAGGGATTTCTCTGATTGCTGGTAATTGATTAGTAGGGATTCACCATTTGAATTAGTTCTTCACCATAGGTTGTTCTCAAAGCTAATTCTAGGTTGACGAATCTGGAACTTAGATCTTAGGTTAATCGATTAGGCACGACAGTGCAATTGAGAAATCTGACTGAACCTAAGGTGAGCAAATTAATTATTCGCAAAGTGATTTGTTTTAGTTGATTTGTGAACATATCAAACTCGATATTAAGGCTGATTTATTTTTAGGAATTTGCAAAGAGATTTGGGATTCTAAAGTTTAGATTTTGATAATTCTCGCAACGACAGTTGGTTAATTATAACTTAATGATTTGAGTTCAAGAACCGCGCTAAATCTGAATCCTGACTCATTAGTTATCTGCATTCATTGATTTCCTGAGAAATACCCTGGGCCTAGATGAGACACCCTATCCCGGGGAAACCTTAATAAATAACTTGACTTGCACTCCACGCAAAAATGATCTCTTAAGCAAAACTTGAAAGGGGAAGAGGGGTGAGTATTTTGGGAATACTCAGTGAGGGTGTGCTTTTGGGGCACACAAGATTCTTAGATACATCATTTGATATAGCAATAATGAGTATACATAATATAGATATTAGACACACGCAAGCAACCTACACAACATGGCTAACATTACTTTATAACATTGTTTAAATATTCATAAATACAATCATTCATTTATTCACAACAATCGACCTAGAAAGTCTACTTCACATTCCCAAGGAACCTCCGCCCAAGGTACTCATTCTCATGCCTCGACCCATACCGGGCTTGACAAATAATAGTAACGGTGCCACCACCCCATTCTGGGCTTGACAATGGCTCGTCAGCCCCTTCTCGATCACTACAACTTCACAGTATTCAGTCCCTCGTTGTAGGCCGTCAAACAATTTCTCGATCACTACAACTTCTCAATATTCAGTTCCTCGTTGTAGGCCGTCAAACAAACAATAACACTTCTCTGAATGCTAGGTTAATTATCTGTTTAGGATTCACCATCTGAATTAGTTATTCACCATATGTTGTTTTTAAAGCTAATTCTAGGTTGACGAATCTGGAACTTAGATCTTAGGTTAATCGATTAGGCACGACAGTGCAATTGAGAAATCTGACTGAACCTAGGGTGAGCAAATTAATTATTCGCAAATAGATTTGGTTTAGTTGATTTGTGAACATATAAAACTCGATATTAAGGCTGATTTATTCTTAGGAATTTGCAAAGAGATTTGGGATTCTAAAGTTTATATTTAGATAATTCTCGCAACGACAATTGGTTAACTTGAGTTCAAGAACCGCGCTAAATCTGAATCCTGACTGATTGGTTATCTGCATTCAGTGATTTCCTGAGAAATTCCCTGGGCCTATATTCTCCCCATCGAATTTACAACACTCTTTTAATTATGTTATTGCTTTCTGATTTAACTGAATTACTTAGCTTGATTCGACACTAAGTAGTTTATTGAGTGATTTTCTTAAGTCCTTGTGTTCGACCCCTACTTTACTACAACTATTGCTTTAGTAATTTTAGGGTATTAATTTGAGCATATCAAATTTGGCGCCGTTGCCGGGGACTCTAAAAATCGACATTAGATTTTAGTCTAGAATTTCGACAAAGCCCGTGTATCGATCGATACTAGTTAGTGTCGATCGACACTCGTCGTAATTTTTTTTGTTACTTACGTGCCTTGCCTAGTGTGTTTCAAGTGTATGCTCACTTGCGAAACCAGGAGGAAGAAGTGCACTCAGCTAGTTGATCTTTCCAACAAGGAGCTAGCAAATTTGGAACGTGCAAACAGGAAAGCAAAGAAGCCAGCAGAGATGAACAATCCAGTGGTATTGGTTCGTGATGATGCTGGAGCTTTAAGAGATTAAGAGGGTCAATTGTGCGATGAAAGAGGACAGTGACTTGATGAAGCTGGAAACGTCGTTGCCCCTGCAGCTGTTGTGAATGTTGGGAATGCTGTGGTTGATCGTGGTAGAACGATTGGTGAATACAACAGGCCTGATCAGTTCTATGCCAATCGATCATCGATTCGCCCTCCTGCTTTTCACAGGAATGACTTTGAGCTGAAACCTGCATACTTCACTCTTGTGGGTCAGCACCCTTTTCATGGTCTTTCTGATGAACACCCCATGGATCATATTGAGAGGTTCAAGGATTTGGTCACTCGCATCAAGTGCAATGGAGTGTCCTATGATTACCTTTTTTGCAAGCTCTTCCCATATTCTCTAGGTGGAGATGCAGCTTATTGGCTTAAGCAGTTACCACCTGGATCACTGACTACCTGGGATGAGACTAAGAATGCGTTCTTGAACAATTTCTATGATGATGCGAGATCCGAGGAGCTTAGGAATAAGATCTCCATGATTTCTCAGGGACCGACTGAGGTATTCAAGGCTGCTTGGACGAGATTTAGATCATATCAGACAGATTGTCCACATCATGGGTACACTAATGTTCAGCTGATGGGTTTCTTCTTCAGAGGGATTGATTGGAGGTATCAGATGGCCTTGGATGCTGCGAGTAATGGAAATTTCAAGACCAGATATCCTGACGATGCTTATGTGCTTATTGAGAACTTGGCGATTAGCAATAGCACCAAGAATGCAGACTTTGAGCGAAAGAAGCAAAGTTGGAACATGGATGGATCGCAGATTGTAGAGGTGAATGCTAAGTTGGATTCGGTGCACAATCTGTTGATGGGAAAGACCCAAAAAGCGGTTCACTTTGCTGCTGACGATGAAGTAGAAGATGTTAACTACATTGGTGGAGCAAGGTTTCAGGATCAAAAGTATCAATACAAGCAAAACAACAACCGACACTTCACCAACAATGCTCAGCAAGGAGGGTACCAATCTCCACCACCAACGCTCCTGAAAACAAGGTTGAATCTATGCTTGAACAGCTTCTTCATGGACATCAGAAGATGACAATGGACTTCAATGGGAAGATGGATGCTATGTACACAGATCTGAATGGAAAAATTGAGTCTCTCAGTATTCATCATAAGATGCTGGAAACTCAAATAGCTCAGACTACAGCAGTTGTCAAGGGAAAGATGGTTCATTCACAGAATGAACACGTCAATGCAATCACCTTAGGAAGTGCTAAAGAGGTCACTGCGGTGGTAGAAAAGGGTTTGAATGCAGGAAATTTTGATGATCATGTAGAAGAAGACGATGAGGATTCAGAAATTCCCAGGGTATCGACTGACACCACCCAGTGTCGATCGACACTAGTGCATATACTTTCACGGGAAATCTCAAAACCCCTTCTATCGATCGGTACCACCCCTGTATCGATCGACACTGACCCTGCAGTCGAGAAGACAATTGAGTTGACGCCAGAGAGGGTTTACAAACCTTAGGTGCCATATCCTTTACCACATAGACATCTCAGAAATCCCATCACTGCAGAGAAGTTGCTCGGTTTTGAGAAGATTGTAAGGAGAGTGTCCCATACTATGTCTTTTGAAGAAGCCTTGGAATACCGCCCTTTGCTTAGTCACTTCCGAGATTGAAGAGAAACTCTAGAAGAGATCAAGACACTCTTCATTAAAGCAAGAAGCGCACCACCACCAATGAAGCAGTTGACTAAGAGGGAAGACCCAGAAAATTTTCCAGTCCCATGCTCTATCTCTGGAGTAGAATTCAAAGAGTCTCTCGTTGATTCAGGGTCTAGCGTCAATGTCATGTCAAAGGCAATTGCAGAGAGGTTGGGAATTGCTGATATAAGATCTCCTACGATGACTCTCACATTCGCGAACTCTTCCACCTCAGTTCCTTACGGTACAATCCCTGATTTGCTGGTTAAAGTAGGAGATTGTCTGGTTCCTGCTGATTTTCAGGTTGTGGAGATGAGTGCAAGATCTAGTACGCCTTTGATTCTGAGAAGACTGTTCATGTCTACAGTTGGTGCAGTTATAGACACGCCCAGTAAGAGGATCTCGTTCTCATACATTGACAATGAGATCTCCTACAAAGCCATCCCCTCTAGAAGAGCTCCCACACATATCTCTTGCATCACCGTTGTTACAGGAGAGTCGTTGATGGTTGATCTTTTGGAAGAGCCTTATGATGAGCCAAATGTCATAGACATTTTAGATGGTCCTTATATCATCACCAAGAAAGACATCAAAATGGCTAAGGCAAAGAAGAAGGTGAAGAACCAAAGAGTCAAGGGTGCTGCATATATGACTTTAATCCCTTAGAAGTGTGATGGAGATTCGATTGAGTATAATGTGAAGTGCAAGGGAACTTTGAAACCATTTTCTAAGGTTAGAGCTATTCTCATTTCAGAGCTGAAAGAGAAAGGAAAGGATGTTGTGAAGGGTATGTTGAGCAGAATTCTGAAGATGGAGATGTCAAGTTGTAGAGCTTGTTTTGGAGCAAGTTCTCATTCTTATCATGACTGATCGTCCGTAAAGTCAAGCTCGTGACGTAAAACAAGCGCTTGGTGGGAGGCAACCCACTGGTAAGTCTGTATATAAGTCCTTTTATTTTTGTGATTTTTCGTTTTTGTGTTTTGTGTCTTGAGTGAATCAGATTGGAGCAAACGAGGAGAAACTGAACTTGCATCGACGAAATCGCCAGGGTATCGATCGATACCCTGTTAGTTGATATGCTCAATTTAATACCCTAACAGTACTAAAACAGTAGTTGTAGTCTAGCTAGGGGTCGAACACAAGGACTCACAGAAATCACACAATGAATTGTAGAATCAAGCTAAGCTAAGCAATTCAGGTTAAGCAGAAAACAGAAGGCAGTAAACGAGTTGTAATTCAATCAGGAAAATATAGGCCCAGGGTTTTTCTCAGGAAATCAATGAATGCAGACTAACTAACTAACATGATTCAGATTTAGCGCAGTTCTTGAACTCAAATCACTAAAGTATAATTGACCAACTGTCGTGGCGAAAACTATCTAAATCTTAATCCTAGGAATTCCAAATTTCTTTGCGAATCCTAAAGTCTAAATCAGCTTTAATAACAGGTTTGATATGTTCACAAATCAGTTAAACCAAATTTCTTTGGGAATAACCAATTTGCTCACTTAGGTTCTATCAGGTAATTAATCGCACTGTCGTGCCTAATCAATTATCCTAAGATCTAAATTCCAGATTCGTCAACCTAGAATTAGCTATGAACACAACCTAAGCGAAGAACTATTATTCAGATGGTGAATCCTAAACAGATAATTAACCTAGCATTCAGAGAAATCCTTTATGAGAAAACCCTAAACCTAAGGTGGATCTACTCAGACATGGCAATTGAATCAAAAGACATGTTTGAATAAATCATCAATAGAATAATAACAAAGGGTTCTTGAGATCTGATCTCGGACGAAGGGAAATCAGACTTGTCTCAAAACCAGAGAAAATAAAGCATAAAAAGGCATAAAAGGGCATAGCCTAAACAGATGGCTTAAAACTCCTATTTATAACCTAAAACACGACTTGGGGTCTTCTTGTAATTATCAGAGACTTCTGGGCACTTTTTGCAATTCTTCAAACTTCATTAAGTCGCGACTTTGAAATCTGCTTCGATGGGTATCGATCGATACCAGGGGGTATCGATCGATACTTGACGTGAATTCGGGTACTTTAGCCAACAGACTTCAGTTTCGCTCCAGAATGCTCCATAAACTCCAATATCTCCAAGAATACTCCAAATGTGCTAAAACCTGCAAAAGACTCTAAAAGACTCCAAAATACTATAAAAGACTCTATAAAAGGACTTATATCATGGCTCAAACAGGGTAAAAACCATGATATATCAACTCCCCCAGACTTAGCCTTTGCTTGCCCTCAAGCAAATAGAAGACTAAACAGAGAAAGAGGTTTGAAAACGCGGAGACTCACCTGTTCATGAACCATCGAAATGACCTTTTTCCCAAGCACCCAAATGTCACCAAATCAGCTTTTGATCTAACCACCATGTACTTCTCCGTAGACATTCGCAGCTTTTCCAGACTCCACACATAATCCCACAGCATTGTTCAAGTAAAGCCCTCATCGCCAGTTTCATCTCTGCAGTTAATATTCAAGAACCTTCTAGACTCTTTACCAGACAATATCATGACAAAGGAACCACCCTTTTCACACTTCTTGTATCAATTTCTCTCCCCCAGACTTATTACTTATTGTGTTCTTATTATTTTTTTTTTTTTACAGCTTAGCATATACATATCAAGGTATGAGACGCGAGTATTGATGGTGTTTGCCACCAAATCCCCGGTTCTTCCCTCTCTATGTATCAAAGGATGTAGGCGAATAATGGCATCATAGGAAAATCCTAGCCTCGCTTCCAATCCTTTGTGTGATCATTCCCTCTTAAGTAGAATAATGGGATCGCTGGAAATTTTCCTAACCCTCTACTCAGAAGAAAATCATTTCAATCTTTTATGCTCTTATTTATCAACTTATAACAGGGGAGAGAGATACCATAACTCTAAACACATGGGTTCCTTTATCAGATATGAATGATGAATCAAGCTCTATGAACACTAACCACATTGATGAAGTGCAAAAATTTGGCTCAGGCTTCAGAAGAACTCTGCTGGAGACATGGATGTTTTCTAGTCAACTGGTCAGTCTTTGGATTTTTCATTAGTCGATCTAGAACTGATCCTGTAACACTGTGCACTCAAAAACAAAATCAAATCAATAGGTTCAAGCATAGGATCATAATCTCCAACAAATTTTGACTCAATAAAACAGTTTTGACTCTATAAAACAACTGACTCTAAGAGAAACAAACACAATGTCAGCAGACACCTCCCCCAGACTTGAACAACACTGTCCCCAGTGTTATCTAGCCTAGAGTAGGTAAAAGAAACAAAAGAAAAGGATAAACGAAGAGAAACAAGAAGTTACCTTGCTGGAACATCAAGTATCGATCGACACACAGCCTGGGTATCGATCGATACCAGGCTTAAATCGACTTGACGAACCTTTCTTCCGCGATTGGTGTCGATCGATACCAGTGGGGTATCGATCGATGCTTAGGCGATTTCGAGTTGCTCCTTATTTATCCTGACACAGACTCAAAACAAACGAAAATAAAAATAAAAACGAATCAAGGACAAACTCACCAGTGGGTTGCCTCCCACCAAGCGCTCGTTTAACGTCAATAGCTTGACTGTAACGCCCTTCAGGCTGGATAAGAGTGAGAGCTTGCACCAAAACAGGCTCCATCACTCGACATTACTAGCTTCAGAGTTCTGCTTAGCATGCTGTCCACAAACTCCTGCCCTTTTTCTTTCAGCTCAGAAGTAAGAAGGACTCTGGCCTTAGAGAATGGCTTCAAACCTCCTTTGCACTTTACCTTGTACTCAATCAAATCTCCATTACACTTCTGAGGTATCAAAGTGACATGGGGATTCTCTACCTTTTTGCTCTTGGCCTTCTTCTTTGTTGCCTTGGTCTTCTTGGCAACCTCTTTGGGGATGCTGGATGATTCAGCTGAGACGTCTATTGTAGTAGGCTTATCAGGAGGTTCTCCCAAAATATCAATCGCTAGCGACTCTCCTGTGACAACTTTGATGCTAGAGGCATGTGCGGAAACACTCCTAGGGGGAATGGCTTTATAGTAGACATCACCGTCAATGTAAGAGAAAGAGAGTCTCTTATTAGGTGTGTCGATGATAGCACCATCAGTGGCCATGAATGGTCGTCCCAGGAGTAGTGGAACCTCAGATCCCTTGCTCATCTCCACAACCTGAAAGTCAGTGGGCACCAGGAAATCTCCTATTTGAATAGGCAGAGCATGGATAGTACCGTATGGAGGTGAGGTGGTAGAGTTTGCGAACGTGAGAAGCATAGTGGGGGGTCTTATATCAGCTTTCAAACGTTCAGCAATTTCCCTTGACATCACATTGACACTAGACCCTGAGTCAACGAAAGACTCTTTGAACTTGACTTCAAAAATAGAGCATGGTACTGCGAATTTCCCTGGATCTTCCCTCTGTGTCAATTGCCGCGGCTTTAGTGACTTGGGAATTCTTTCTCTGATCACCTCACGTGTCTTCTCAGTTTCTGGCTCTTTCTGCGAGGGGTATCGATCGACACCAGGTAGGGTATCGATCGATACTGACGATTTTGAATCGTTCTTGGCAGGTACATCGTCACAAGAAAGAAGCTTCGAGTTCGGGTTATCCAGCATATACCTTAGTCTAGCAATCTCCCATTCCTCCCTTGTCAACTTAGGAACTATAGGAAAAGGTGCTTTGGGTATATACACGCGTTCTTCAACCACCTTAGGCATCACAGTTGAAGTTTCTTCTCTCTTCTCAGAAATCGCCTTGGTATCGACCGATACTAGTGGGGTATCGATCGATACACGGGTTTTTGAATTATCCCGTTTCAGAATTGTGACCGGCATCGATCGATACATGGGGGTATCGATCGATGCTCTGGAAATTTCGAGCTCCTCATCGAAATTTCCTGCACTCGAGATGATGGCATTGACGTGTGCGTCGTGTGGATGAGCTGTCTTTCCCTTGGCATTTGCAGCAGACTGAGCCACTTGCGTTGCCAGCATCCTATGACTGGTATGGAGAGTCTCGATTTTTCCATTCAGATCAGAGTACAGATGGTCAAGCTTCCCATTGAAATCCACTTGCAACTTCTACTGTCCCTGAAGAATCTGTTCCATCATGGATTTCATCTCATTGTCTGCGCACTTGGGAGGGATGGGCTGGTACGAAGAGTTCCCGAAATTGCGATTGTGGTTGCTGAAGTTCCGGTTGTTGTTGTACCCAAATTGTTGACCCTGAAACCCAGAACCACCAACGTAGTTACAATCCTCCACTTCATCCTCAGCAGCAAAGTGGACAGCTTTCTGATTCTTTCCGATTAGGAAATCCAGCTTGGCTTGAACTTCAGCCATCTGCGATGCATCAATTCCTCCAGCTTGCTTCTTCCTGTCAAAGTCAGCATTCTTGGTGCTATTGCTAGACACCAAGTTCTCAATTAGCACAACTGCATCGTCTGGATACCTTGTGTTGAAGTTCCCATTACTCGCGGTATCCATAGCCATTTGGTACCTCCAATCGATCCCTCTGTAGAAGGTGCTAAGCAGCTGAACCTGATTAAACCCATGATGCGGACAGTCCCTCTGATAAGACTTGAAACGAATCCAAGCAGCCTTGAGTCCCTCTGTTGGACCTTGAGAAAACTGGGAGATCTTGTTCCTGAGTTCTTCAGATCTCGCATCATCGTAGAAGTTGCATAGGAATGCTCTCTTCGTCTCTTCCCATGTAGTTAGGGAATAAGGAGCCAACTGCTTCAGCCAATAGGCAGCGTCTCCACCAAGAGAGTATGGGAAGAGTTTGCAAAATAGATACTCATTTGGCACTCCGTTGTACTTCATCCTAGTGACCAAATCCTCGAATCTTTCGACATGATCCATGGGATGCTCATGAGGTAGGCCATGAAAAGGGTTCTGACTTACAAGAGCGTAGTATGCTGGCTTCAGCTCGAAGTCATTCCTCTGAAAAGTTGGTATGCGAATCACAGCTCGATTGGCAAAGAACTGATCAGGCCTGTTGTGTTCAGCAAGTGTTCTACCTACAGCATTCCCCACGTTGGCGCGCCCAGCTGGCGCGACAATCTCAATAATAGGAGCATGGACAACGACGTTTCCAGCTTCATCAAGTCGCTGCCCTCTCTCATTACACACATGACCCTCTTGGTCTCTCAGAATCCCAGCTTCATCAGCTCTTAAAACCACAGGGTTGTTCATCCCTGATGTTTGCTTGGTCTTTCTGTTTGTGCGTTCCACAAGTGCTAGCTGTTCCAATGACAGTTCAACTAGCTGTGTGCTCTTGTTGCTTCTGGTCTCACGAACAGGCATACACCTGCAAACAAAACGCTAAGATCAAGAACGTTAGTAACCATAAAAATACGTTGAGTATCGACCGATACTGATGGTATCGATCGACACTAACAAAGAAATCGCCCCGGTATCGACCGATACTAGGTAGTATCGATCGATACTGGCGGGCTTAGTCGAAACTCGACAGCTACAATCTATTGGTGAAATTGAGTCCCCGGCAACGGCGCCAAAATTGATATGCTCAATTTAATACCCTAACAGTACTAAAGCAGTAGTTGTAGTCTAGCTAGGGGTCGAACACAAGGACTNTCTTCTTGTAATTATTAAAGACTTCTGGGCCAATTTGCAATTCTTCAAGTCTTGGAAAACTCGCGGGTCGTGTCTTGCTGCGATGGGTATCGATCGATACCAGGGGGTATCGATCGATACTGGCCGTGAAGACAGGTACTCAGCAACACGATCTTAGCTTCTGCTCCAAACTGTTCCAGAAAGCTCCAATACTTCCAATAATCCTCCAAACGTGCTATGACCTGTAAAAGACTCTAACACACTACAAAACACTATAAAGACTCTATAAAAAGGACTTATATCATGGCCTAAATAGGGTAAAAACCATGATATATCATTAGTGTCGGTCGATACCCTGCGGGCAGTGATGGAATCGTTGAAGAGAAGACTCGTGTGTCGACTTAAGCCTGGTATCGATCGATACCTGGCAGTGTGTCGGTCGATACCCCTGTTCCATTACGGTAACTTCTTGTTTTTCATGATTCTACTCTGTTCTTTTGTTTCTTTTACCGACTCTAGACTAGATAACACTGGGGACATTGTTGTTTAAGTCTGGGGAGGTGTCTGCTGACATTGTGTTTGTTTTTCTTAGAGTCAGTCGTTTTTGAGTCAAAAATCGTTTTATTCAGTCAAAACATGTTGGAGATTATGATCATGTGCTTGAATCTATTGTTCTGATTTTGTTTTTGAGTGACCAGTGTTACATGACCAGTTCTAGATCGACTAATAAAAAATCCATAGACTGACCAGTTGACTAGAAAACACCCATGTCTCCGGTAGAGTTCTTCTAAAGCCTGAGCCAAATTTTTGCACTTCATCGATGAAGTTGATGTTTACAGGGCTTGATTCATCATTAATATCTGACAAAGGAACCCATGTGTTTAAAGAAATGGTATCTCTCTCCCCTATTATAAGTTAATAAATAAGAGCATAAAAGATTAAATGACTTTCTTCAGAGTAGAGGGCTAGGAAAATTTTCAGCGATCTCATTATTCTACTTGTGAAGGAATGATCACACAAAGGTTGGAAGCGAGGTTAGGAAAATTTCCCGTGATACCACTATTCGCCTACGCCTTTGATACATAGAGAGGGAAGAACCGGGGATTCGGTGGCAAACACCATCAATACTCGCGTTTGATATATCATGGTTTTACCCCCTTTAGGCCATGATATAAGTCCGTTTTATAGAGTCTTTATGCTATTTCGTAGTATTTTAGAGTCTTTTACAGGTTCTAGCACGTTTGGAGCATAATTGGAATTATTGGAGCTTTCTGGAGCATTTTGGAGCAAAGCTGAAGTTCGTGTTGCTGAGTACCCGATTTCACGTCAAGCATCGATCGATACCCCCTGGTATCGATCGACACTCATCGCAGCAGACACGACCCGTGACTTTAATGAAGAGTTGAAGAATTGCAACTTGGTCCAGAAGTCTTTAATATTTACAAGAAGCCCCAAAACGTGTTTTAGGTTATTTATAGGGATTTTACAGCCACTTTGTTGGCTACGCTTTATTTTATTCTGGATTTGCGAGAGAGCTTTTCAAGGGAGACAAATTTGATACTATGTTCTTCGAGAGAAGATTTCGAACCCTTTTGTTACTCTTTCTTATTTTCTATTGAGTATTTATTCAAACATGTTTATTGATTCAGTTTCCATGTCTGAGTAGATCTCTTGTTAGGTTTAGGGATTCTCATAAGGGATTTCTTTGAATGCTAAGTTGATTTGTTATTTAGGGTTCATAATCTGAATTAGTTCTTCGCCTTAGGTTGTTCTCAAAGCTAATTCAAGATTGATCACCTAGAACTTAGATCTTAGGATAATTGATTAGGCACGACAGTGCGATTAATTACCTGATAGAACTTAGGGTGAGCAAATTGATTATTCGCAAAGAGATTTGGTTTAATTGATTTTTGAACATATCAAACCTGGAATTAAGGCTGATTTATTCTTAGGGATTTGGAAAGAAATTTGGGATTCTGATGTTTAGATTTAGATAGTTTTCGCAACGACAGTTGGTTAATTATACTCTAGTGATTTGAGTTCGAGAACCGTGCGTAACATGAACCCTGATTAGGTAGTTTATTTTGCATTCATTGATTTCCTGAGAAATATCCATGAACCTATCTTTCCCCCAATTGAATTACAACTCGTTTACTGCTTACTGTTTTGTTTAATCTGAATAGCTTAGCTTGATTTGATAACTATATAATCTATTGTGCGATTTCTCTGAGTTCTTGTGTTCGACCCCTGATATACTGCAGCAACTGCTTTAGTACTGTTTAGGGTATTAATTTGAGCATATCAGCGTTTCAGACCTTAATATGTATATGCAGATCTTAAAAAAAAAAAAAAGAACATGATGAGAAACAAGTCTGGGGAGAGAAAACACTACCAAAAAGTGTGTAAATTGGGTGGTTTTTTTGTCATGATATTGTATGGGAAAGAATCTAGAAGGTTCTTGAACATTGGCTGCAGCAATGAAACTGGCGATGAAGGCTTTATTGGACAATGCTGTGAGATGATGTGTGGAGTCTGGGAAGCTGCGAATGTCTACGGAGAAGTACATGGTGGTTAGATCTGGAGCTGGTTAGGTGATATCTGGAAAACTTAGGAAAATGGTCATTGCGATGGTTTAGGAACATGTGAGTCTCCGTGTTTTCAAACCTCTTTCTCTGATTTAGTTTTCTGTTTTGCTTGAGGGCAAGCAAAGGCTAAGTCTGGGGGAGTTGATATATCATAGTTTTTACCCCTTTTTAGCCATGATATAAGTCCTTTTTATAGAGTCTTTCTAGTGTTTTCGTAGTCTTATAGAGTATTTTCAGGTTTTAGGTGACTTTGGGAGAAAATTGGCCGTTTTGGGTGAAAATGAGCATATGGAGATGCAGAGTCATGCAGAGACGTCAGAAGTTTGGCATTCGTTGAAACATTTCCCACCAATGGATTAAGACCAAATTTGGATACAAAACAGATAACATGATTAGCTTTCATTTGGAAGTGGTTTGAGGCCATTCCAACGGTGCGATCGAAAGTTATGCTAGTTTTCGTGAAGACAGTCCAGTCTGGCGAGCAGATGAGTCGACACGCAAGCTTGGTATCGATCGATACCACTAATGGTGTCGACCGATACCGACTTCAGGAAGAATAAAACGTGATTTTTAAAAAGTTTGAAGTTTTCACCTTGGTCTAGAAGACTTTAATAATTACGAGAAGCCCCAAAACGTGTTTTAGGTTATAAATTAGGTTTTTCAGCCACTTTTGTTGGCTGCGCTTTATCTTACTTTGGTTTTGGAGAGAGAGATTTTGTGAGGGAGACAAGTCAGAACTCTTCCGAGAGAATATTTCGAACCCTCTTTCTTATTGTTTAATTTAATGATCTATTCAGTTATGTCGATTGTTTCATTATCCATGTCTGAGTATATCCATCATAGGTTTAGGGTTTTCTCATAGGGATTTCTCTGATTGCTAGTAATTGATTAGTAGGGATTCACCATTTGAATTAGTTCTTCACCATAGGTTGTTCTCGAAGCTAATTCTAGGTTGACGAATCTGGAACTTAGATCTTAGGTTAATCGATTAGGCACGACAGTGCAATTGAGAAATCTGACTGAACCTAAGAAGAGCAAATTAATTATTCGCAAAGGGATTTGTTTTAGTTGATTTGTGAACATATCAAACTCGATATTAAGGCTTATTTATTTTAAGGAATTTGCAAAGAGATTTGGGATTCTAAAGTTTAGATTTTGATAATTCTCGCAACGACAATTGGTTAATTATAACTTAATGATTTGAGTTCAAGAACCGCGCTAAATCTGAATCATGACTCATTAGTTATCTGCATTCATTGATTTCCTGAGAAATACCCTGGGCCTATATGAGACACCCTATCCCGGGGAAACCTTAATAAATAACTTGACTTGCACTCCACGCAAAAATGATCTCTTAAGCAAAACTTGAAAGGGGAAGAGGGGTGAGTATATTGGGAATACTCAGTGAGGGTGTGCTTTTGGGGCACACAAGATTCTTAGATACATCATTTGATATAGCAATAATGAGTATACATAATATAGATATTAGACACACGCAAGCAACCTACATAACATGGCTAACATTACTTTATAACATTGTTTAAATATTCATAAATACAATCATTCATTTATTCACAACAATCAACCTAGAAAGTCTACTTCACATTCCCAAGGAACCTCCGCCCAAGGTACTCATTCTCATGCCTCGACCCATACCGGGCTTGACAAATAATAGTAACGGTGCCACCACCCAATTCTAGGCTTGACAATGGCTCGTTAGCCCCTTCTCGATCACTACAACTTCTAGTATTCAGTCTCTCGTTGTAGGCCGTCAACAATTTCTCGATCACTACAACTTCTCAATATTCAGTTCCTCGTTGTAGGCCGTCAAACAAAGAATAACACTTCATAACCATACTTCATTGCCATATCATCCTTTTTAATAATTACTCATTACAATTCAAATATCAATAATCAACTATCAATCATCAATCATCAATCATCAATTATCAATCATATCTAATCCATACACTAAGCATACACATATTACTATTCAACTAACACATCTTAGGAATCCACAAACTAGTCATTACCTTTGCCTTTGGTTTGAAAGCAAAACACCTTTTTCTCTTTCTTTCTTCCTTGGCCAGATTCACTGCCTTAGCTTCATCAGCACGTTTCCTCATGTTCCCGAACTCCAAACTGGTCACCCTTCTACCAGAATCTACCTCCATGAGTCATAAATGTCTCTGCAAAGTTTCAGAACGATCCGGATTGATTTGTCCAACCAAACACCCCAACTCTCCATCCTGGCCGGATATGTGCGCTGCGAAGAATAGTCTCAGGAAAACACAAATATCTTTCAAACCATAACTCCAAATGATAATTTTATTTCGACTGTAGCTAGATCTGGAAGTATAGAATATCCTTACAAAGTTTCACAACATTCGGATAAGACCTTCTCATCTGTTTCTCCCATCTACCAAAACGGGTTATATCTGCGATGGGTGGAGGGTCGACCAGAATGTACCAGACGAAAATATACAATAATAACTTTCATCACGGTTCTTTGAATTCGATGAACTTGAGCTTTACAGAAAGCTAAGACTCGGGGCTTTCCAGAGGTATGTAGATCGCTTCCTGGTTCTTTCTGGTTCGTCGGAAAATCTTCTTGCAAGATGGTTGCTGCTCGCGGATCCGATCTTCGCTAATCTGTCTCGGGAAAACGTGTATAACTTACAAACGGTAACTCCGAATGACAAACCTCTTGCGGCTATAGCTAGATATGAGAGTCAGGAACATGCTTACCAAGTTTCATGTCGATCCGATTCGATTTTTTCATCCTTTTCTCTTCTACGCCAGAACGGGTCAGATCTGCCTTCTAGGAGGCTGCGGTGGCTTCTCCTTCGAGGTGGCTCAACGGTGGTGGCTCCAGCGGGATTCTGGCAGGGCTTTGCCGCTCCGAAATCTCTGCCTCCTCTCTGCCACGAGCTCCTCTTAAAATAGAGGTAGAGAGGGAACCCTAGGTTTGCACAGGGAAGGTCCAAATTACCCTTAATGATCTTATTGGATTTGTGACTTTGGGCTTCTCTTCTCCTTCCTCTAGGTCCACGAAAATGACCTTAATTAAACTCTAGATTACTCTTTGAAATGGGCTACACTACTTCCTCTCACTTATGGGATTTTCTCAACCTGAAACAGACCCGACGCTTCGTCTAATGCTCCTTTCGGTCCAACTCTTTCTCTCGCTTGATGTTTGGCCCAACTATCCTCAAGCCCAACTTAGCATGCATGATCCTCGCCCAAAATGATTTCATTCGGAGATTATGAGCCATAAACATTGCTTTCTTCGCAAACTAGGGTTTTATTCGCAAACTAGGGTTTTCTTCTTCGGGAATCTAGGGTTAGGGTTTCTTTGGGCGCAAGATTTAGGGTTCTCGCCTTAGGGTTTTAATCGGAAAAAAATAGGCCCTAAAACTCATTTTGGGATGTCACACTATATTCTCCCCATCGAATTTACAACACTCTTTTATTTCTGTTATTGCTTTCTGATTTAACTGAATTGCTTAGCTTGATTCGACAATAAGTAGTTTATTGAGTGATTTTCTTGAGTCCTTGTGTTCGACCCCTAATTTACTACAACTACTCCTTTAGTACTTTTAGGATATTAATTTGAGCATATCAGCTTCCTAATGGGTGTATAACGGAAATAGAGAAACTGTGTGCGGCATTCTTGATGTGGACATCGACCCAAGTGATATTCCAAGCATCATGCCAACAGTTCAAGAAGGAGCTATGACACGTTCTAGGATCAAACAGATGAGGAATAGACACAAGAAGGCCCTCCACATCTATATGAACTCACTAGAATCAAAAGTTCATTTGCTGTCTAACCTAAACATCATATTTGGGCATAACAACCTCTTGAAACCAGTTTTAGCCGAGAGAAGTGTTTTAGCCCAGAGAAATCTGATCGAATCAGTTTTAGCCGTGAGAAATCTTGCTGAATCAGTTTTAGCCGAGGTCGAAATTTCAGCGGAATCAGTTTTAGCCAAAGTTCCTGTTTTAGCCGAGAGAAATCTTGCCGAAGTAGTTTTAGCCGAGGGAAATTCAAATAGCTTAGAAAATCTCCAAAATGATGTTCTCACCAAGGCATGTAATTTTCATCGACCAAATACACATTTTAAGACTAATAGTCGAGTTGGTTTGGCAGAAAACAGTCTAGGAACCAAGTTCCTTTACAAAGAGCTCCTCGGAGCCGAAGGAGGCCAAATGGAGCAAGAAGAGAAGACGAAGGCTGAGGGAGAGCAAGAACTTGAAGATGAAGAGTCTTCTGACTTGGAGAGCACTAGAGGAGCCTCCTACAACTCACGTCACGACAAGGACGCGCTTACACTATAATCATCTTCAAGGACCATGCATGCGGCTTCTTGGACGTCAACTCATCAATATAAGCTTTTCAATTATTCTATTGTGCTTGCAGGTGTTTCCAACATGATGAACGACTAAGTCCTTCAGCAAAACATCGTCTTTAGTTTATTTTTAAGAGTCGCTCATAAACTTTCATATTATGGATTAAATGAAACGATGAGCTTAGTTTAGTTTCTTGCTTACGGTTTTCTTGATTTGTTTTAGAACTGTGTGTTGTTTCTTTCAAAAGTCATGTTGGTTTGAGTCTTTGCTTCTTGAGTCGAACCCTAGTAGGTTCAAGCAGACGAACCAGTTTATAAGGTTCCTTTGCGGCATTGTACTCCACAACTTTTACCCTATCAATAAAATAACGCAGTTCTTCTTCAAGCAACGTCTTGAGAAACTTCTAGTTCTTGGTCTTGTTTGTGCGATTCAAGCAAGCTTAGATCTGTCACCGTATCAGAGACTCACCTAACCTATGTGTCGTGAACTCACTCCATCAACACACCATCTCTTAATCCCACACGAGAGGGCGACCTCCTGCGTGTTAGATTGCTTCCATCTTCAATCATCCTACGAATCAAGGAGAGGGCGACCGCCTGCCTTTTTCACCGCATCTATCCCTTGACGTGAGAGCCACCACCGGTTCTTACATCATCTTTGATATCAGAGACAAATGTTCTGCCTTTGGTTGTCTTACCCTTTTATCTTTCATTCGCTTTGCTTTCATATTCACTTAGGTTGTTAGCTTTGGGTAGCATAAAAATATATATATATATATCTAGGGTTTGTTAGTTCGTGTTCTTAGTTCTGTTCTTGATTAAGAAAAGCCAAAAAAAAAAAAAATTATTAGTATAGTTCGTATTAGTTGTTTTACATACAAGTCGCAAATCAAAAAAAAAAAAAAAAGAGGAAATTTAGCTTATCCATTGGTTAGAGTTTTGGAACTTGTCTAATAGTTTTGTGAGCTTTGCGAGTTACTTAGAAAATATTTGTTAAGTTGCTAATAATTTTATTAGTCATTTAGCATTCATTTTAATTCACTTAGAGAATTTTTCCTTTTTGTTACACTCGTTGCTTTGACGATTTGTTGTTTTTGTAAGTTTGCAAGAACCAACAGGTTGTAAGGCATGGGAGAAGAGGCAAATCACAACGTGCAGATGCAAGACATCATGGACACACTCACTGCCATGAGAGAAGACATGAGAGACATAAGGGAGCGTCTATGCAGGCTTGAACAGCCGAGAGCAGCTGGAGGAAACCTGCAACCGGCAAGGAGAAATGTACCCGCCTACAACAACAATGATGAATCTGAGGATTCTGACTCTTACTATGTGCCGGAGTTGGAGGAAAATCTTCCCCCTGACCCTCTAAGGAGAAGAAACCCGAGGAGACAAGATCCATTGCATGGCAACCGGCCTAGAGGTGAGCGTAGAGAAGTTAATCATGACATGAAACCAACTCCTCCTACTTTCGCAGGAAAATCAAACCCAGAGGTCTATTTGGATTGGGAGAAGCGTTTAGAATACATTTATGAATGTTATGGCTATGGAGAGCACAAGAAGGTGTCTTTGGCCGCAGCTCAACTCACTGAAAATGCACTAGCATGGTGGGACAGAACTGTAGCTGAGAGGAGACGCCAAGTCTTTGGACCCATTGAAACTTGGCATGACATGAAATACCTTTTAAGGTTAAGGTATGTGCCTAAACACTATCATAGAGACTTGCAAAAGCGTTTTCGTAAGTTGGCACATGGAACAAGGAGCGTAGAAGAATATTTCGAGGAGTTTGGGAAGCTAATGCACTCCCTGGAATTAGAAGAATCCGAGGAAGCCTTAATGGCACAATTCATAGATGGCTTGCAAGAACGCATAGCCAGAAAGGTGGAGAGGACTAAATACAGTGGGATCCATGAGCTATTGCAGTTGGCTGTGCAAGTAGAGCAGCAAATCAAGAGAAAGACATCCTTTTCCAACAGAAACAAAAACAACCAACCATGGCAAGCAAGTGGCAGCAAGCCCTTAGACAAATGCAAAGCTATTGAAATCGACTCACGATTCAAAGGCAAAGCCAATGACCTCCCGAAGACAGCAAGACCAGAGCAAGGTAAGTTCTCTAGTACTAGTCAAGCTATAGCTCGTGACATTACTTGTTTTAAGTCTCAGGACCGAGGACACTACGCAAGAGATTGCCCAAACTAGAGAGTGATGATCATCATTTCTAGTGGAGGCTACGAATCACATGATGAAGTATAGGAGGGTTTTGACGAAGAACATGAATATATAGAGTTTCCTGGCACCGGTGACTACCTATTAGTGAAAAGTAGAGTCTTAAGTGTGCAAATACAACCAGAAGAGAAGGTCCAACGCGAAAACTTGTTCCACACGCGATGCACCATCAAGAACAAGGTATGTAATCTTGTTATAGATGGGGGATCTTGTACTAACGTGGCTAGCAAGTTTATGGTGGACATATTTGGTCTTGAAAAGACTAAGCATCCGAGACCATACAAGCTACAATGGCTCAATGATGCAACAGAGTTCAAGGTGACCAAGCAAGTGATTGTTCTGTTTGGTGTGGGGAGATATCAAGACCAAGTGCTTTGTGATGTGGTGCCAATGCAAGCTGGCCATCTATTACTTGGCAGACCATGGCAATTCGACAAGGCCACTATGCACAATGGGAGAACCAACTACCATAGCTTCACCCATTCGGATCGTAAGTTCAACTTAGCTTCTCTAAGTCCATCAGAAGTTCATGAACTTCAAAGCATGATGAACAAAGAGACTAAGTCCTATATTGTACATTACTACTGGTGGATTAAACCGTGTCATGAGTGCCAATGGCACTATATTACTAATGATCTACAAAGAATGTTTAAGCACATGTTCTATGGAGTTAGAGCTCCCCCCGGAGATCAATGCCGTGCTAGACAACTATCGGGACATCTTCCCTGAGGAGATCCCTCTTGGCTTGCCACCTCTAAGGGGCATAGAGCACCATATCGATCTTGTTCCAGGCTCACCTTTGCCAAACAAGGCAGCATACTGGATGAATCCGCAAGAAACTAAGGAGTTGGAGAAACAGGTGCAAGAACTCATGGACAAAGGATACATCCGAGAGTCCCTTAGTCCTTATGTTGTGCTAGTTCTATTAGTGCCAAAGAAAGATGGGAGCTGGAGAATGTGTGTAGATTGCCGAGCAATCAACAACATAACTATCAAGTATCGGAACCCCATTCCACGTCTAGACGATATGCTTGATGAGCTAAGTGGAGCTACTGTCTTCTCCAAGATAGATTTGAAGAGTGGATATCACTAAGTGCGTATGAGAGAAGGAGACGAGTGGAAAACTGCCTTCAAAACAAAACAAGGCCTCTACGAGTGGCTAGTGATGCCGTTTGGCCTCACCAATGCACCTAGCACCTTCATGAGACTCATGAACCAGGTTTTGCGGTCTTATATTAGTAAATTTGTAGTTGTCTACTTTTACGACATACTAATTTACAGTAAAGACCATTCTGATCACTTATCTCATCTTGTACTCGTTTTAAAGACGCTTCGGAAGGAAGGCTTATATGCTAACCTAAAGAAGTGTGTGTTTTGTACAGATAAGCTTGTATTATTAGGCTTTGTAATTAGCAGGGAAGGACTACAAGTCGATGAGGAAAAGATCAAAGCTATACGAGAATGGCCTACACCAACAAGCATTGGACATGTTAGGAGCTTTCATGGCTTGGCAAGCTTCTACAGACGGTTTGTTAGGGATTTCAGCACCATAGTTGCGCCTCTTACAGCCGTGATCAAAAAGAACACTCCGTTTGCATGGGGGACAACTCAAGAAATGGCTTTCAACAATCTCGAAGACCGACTTACCCAAGCTCGGTTCTTGCACTACCGGACTTTGATGAGATGTTTTAAGTTGAGTGTGATGCTTCGGGATTGGAAATTGGAGCTGTGCTACACCAAAAGAAGAGGCCAGTAGCTTTATTCAGTGAGAAGTTGAGTGGAGCTACGCTTAAATATCCCACATATGACAAAGAGCTCTATGCTCTAGTCCGAGCTCTAGAGACGTGGCAACACTATCTTCTGTCTAAGAAATTCGTCATTCACACCGATCATGAAACCCTAAAGCATCTAAGAGGGTATACATAACTTAAGAGAAGGCATGCTAAAAGGTTGGAGTTCATAGAGACGTTCCCATACGTCATCAAATACAAGAAAGGCAAGGAGAATGTAGTAGCCGACGCACTATCAAGGAGATATGCCATCATTGCTACTATGGAAGCTAAGATTCTTGGGTTTGAACACATAACAGAGCAATACAAGGACGACCCCGAGCTAGGAGAAAGCTATCTAGAGTGTTTCAAAGGACCCCACAGTTTGTTTTACTTACAAGATGGATTTCTATTTAGAGATAAACGTTTGTGCATTCCGCAGGGATCCATGAGAGAGCTAGTGCTTAGTGAAGCACATGGAGGAGCTCTAATGGGGCATTTCGGAGTAGACAAAACCTTGGCAGTAGTAATGGAGCATTTCTATCGGCCACACTTAAAGAGAGACGTAGAGCAGTTTTGCGCAAGATGCATCCAATGCCACAAAGCAAAGTCTAGGTCACATCCTCATGGTCTTTATATGCCTTTACCTATACCTAACGCCCCTTGGGTAGATATTTCGATGGATTTTGTCTTAGGCATGCCCAAAATCAGACACAAAGACTCTATATTTGTTGATGTTGATCGGTTTTCAAAGATGGCGCACTTCATACCGTGTGAAAAGACCAATGATGCAACTCAGATTGCTAACTTGTTCTTCAAAGAAGTGGTGCGCTTGCATGGAATCCCAAGAACCATCATCTCTGACCGTGATACAAAGTTCTTGAGTCAGTTTTTGAGGACCTTGAGGAGAAAGTTAGGAACACAGCTTTTATTCTCCACGACGTGCCACCCACAAACAAATGGGCAGACGGAATTGGTAAACCTTACTCTTTCTACCTTACTTAGAGCCGCTCTAGGCAAGAATATGAAGACTTCGTTAGATTGTATACCGTTTGTAGAATTTTCTTATAACCGAGCAAAGCATTCGGCTACTAAGCTGTCGCCTTTCGAGGTTGTTTATTGTACTAATCCATTGTCTCCAGTTCATTTAAGACCTATAGCACAAGTAGAACAGGTTAATCTAGATGGCTTAAGGCGAGGAGAACTCTTCAAAAAGCTTTATGAGACGGCAAAGACCAACATTTAGAAGAAGACGGATAGCTACAAGAAAGCAGCGGACAAGGGCAGAATGGAAATGATCTTTGAACCAGGAGATTGGGCGTGGCTTCATATGAGACAAGAAAGATTCCCAAGCAAGCGTGCATCTAAGCTCTCACCTATAGGCGACGACCCATTCAAAGTTCTAAGCAAGATCAATGACAATGCCTATCGTCTTGACTAGCCAGGTGAGTACAACATCTCTCATACATGCCAACAGTTCAAAAAGAAGCTATGACGCGTTCTAGGATCAAACAGATGAGGAATAGATACAAGAAGGCCCTCCACATCTATATCAACTCACTAGAATCAACATATTCTTTGCTGCCTGACCTAAACGTCATATTTGAGCATAACAACCTCTTGAAACCAGTTTTAGCCGAGAGAAATCTTGCTGAATCAGTTTTAGCCGAGGTCACAATTTCAGCCGAATCAGTTTTAGCCGAGGTTCCTGTTTTAGCCGAGAGAAATCTTGCCGAAGCAGTTTTAGCCGAGAGAGAGATTTAGCCGAGACTGTTTTAGCCGAGGAAAATTCAAATAGGTTAGAAAATCTCCAAAATGATGGTCTCACAAAGGCATGTAATTTTCATCGACCAAATAAACATTTTAAGACTAATAGTCTAGGAACCATGTTCGTTCACAAAGAGCTCCTCGGAGCCGAAGGAGGCCAAATGGAGCAAGAAGAGAAGACGAAGGCTGAGGGAGAGCAAGAACTTGAAGATGAAGAGTCTTCTGACTTGGAGAGCACTAGAGGATCCTCCTACAACTCACATCACGACAAGGACGCGCTTACACCGGAATCATCTTCAAGGACCATGCATGCGTCTTCTTGGACGTCTACTCATCAATGTAAGATTATTCTATTGTGCTTGCAGGTGTTTCCAACATGATGAACGACTAAGTCCTTCAGCAAAACGTCGTCTTTAGTTTATTTCTAAAAGTCGCTCATAAACTTTCCTATTATGGATTAAATGAAACGATGAGCTTTGTTTAGTTTCTAGCTTACGGTTTTCTTGATTTGTTATAGAACTGCGTGTTGTTTCATTCAACAGTCATGTTGTTTTGAGTCTTTGCTTCTTGTGTCGAACCCTAGTAGGTTCAAGCCGACGAACCAGTTTATAAGGTTCTTTTGTGGCATTGTACTCCACAACTTTTACCCTATCAATAAAGTAACGCAATTCTTCTTCAAGCAACTTCTTGAGAAACTTCTAGTTCTTGGTCTTGTTTGTGCGATTCAAGCAAGCTTAGATTCGTCACCGTATCAGAGACTCACCTAACCTATGTGTCGTGAACTCACTCCATCAACACACCATCTCTTAATCCCACAAGAGAGGGCGACCGCCTGCGTGTCAGATTGCTTCCATCTTCAATCACCCTACGAATCAAGGAGAGGGCGACCGCCTGCCTTTTTCACCGCATCTATCCCTTGACGTGAGAGCCACCACCGGTTCTTACATCAATTCTTGTGGTCGGGACCTGTGATCAACGCAAAGAAGGAAAAAATAGGGTGGAGTGAGATATGTTTCCGGAAAGAAGAAGGAGGATTGGGGATAAAATCTCTAAAAATCGCTAACCAAGTGAGCTGTATCAAGCTAATATGGAGAATTCTATCGTCTCAATCGTCGCTATGGGTAAAATGGGTCAAGGTTATTCTGCTGCGAAATCATACGTTCTGGGAAGTGACCGATCGCGCAAACATTGGCTCTTGGATGTGGAGAAAGTTGCTTAAGTATAGAGATATTGCAAAACGATTTCATAAGGTTAAAATTCGAGACGGAGTCTCTACTTCTTTTTGGTTCGATAGCTGGTCCAAATTTGGGACATTGCGAGGTAGTACGGGACCTCGCGGAAACATTGACATCAGAATATCATCCAACATCACGGTAGCAACTGTCTTGGAGTGCCATCGCCGTAGGCGTCATAGAGTTGCGATTCTCAACAACATTGAAGATGAAATCGAAAACCTGAGGCAGAATCGACGAGTCAGAGATGATGTACCGATGTGGCTGCATGAGGAGAACAAGTATAGAAATAAATTCACAACCCGAGGAACGTGGAATTTGGTTAGAGAAGTCAAGCCGCTGGTTGATTGGTGCAAGGGGATTTGGTTTGCTAAAGCCACGCCTAAGTATTCTTTTTTCTCTTGGTTAGCGATCAAGAATAGGTTATTGACGGGGGATCGCATAAAAAGCTGGAATGCGGGACAAAATTCAGACTGCGTTCTATGTGGTTTAATGGAGGAAACTCGTGACAATCTCTTCTTTGATTGTCAGTACTCTTCCAAAATTTGGGATAAGCTTGTGCGGGGGCTCTTAGGAAGCAGATATACAACGAATTGGAGTAGCATTATGGCCTGTCTTCTTGATCCGACGCGAGAAAAGATGAATCTTTCTCTCCTTCGATATGCATTTCAATCTACGCTCTATCACATCAGGCGTGAAAGAAATGGTCGAAAACACGGAGAGCCAATCTCTCCACCTGCTCGTCTAACCAAGCTCATAGACAAGAACGTTTGCAACCGAATCACTTCAATTAGAAATACAGGAGATCGTTCATACGACGAGGGAATGACGATGTGGTTCTCAACTCGTCCACCGTAAAATTCTAATCTCTTTAAATCACTTATTCTCAAACCTTTCAATCTAAAAGTGTACATCATTTGTAACAACGGTTTTTTGTTTGAATAAATTTTACATTCAAAAAAAAAAAAAAAGTGTTTGTTGTTGGAGTTAGTTTATCTCTGTTAAAATTAGAGCATATAAGTGTCCGTTCAGTTGACTAAAAAAATCTTAAAATATGTTTCTTTCCAAAAATATATTCAACACGAAACGATATAAGTTTGATACAACACATTCTCTTAGCTCACTATGTTCTAGTATCCGATTCTCCAAGTAAATTTTGATGGATGCAATTTTAATTCATCTATGAATCGCTTAAAAACAAAACAAGTCACCACATTAGCTTCTCTGCAAACAACAAATTCTCATCAAGCATCATAAAGACCAAACTTAACGGGAGAACCTATGGCATTAATCCAATCTCCTTGTAAGAAGGGACCAACAGTATAGTTCAAAGCTTCATCCTTGTTTATGACCTTAAATCCAGGCCATTTCACCCTTGAAGTTGTATCTCCACTCGGTCCGTTGTTCTTGTACTCCGCATAATACAATGTATCAATCGCAAAATCTGTATCTTGCCATCTCACCCATCCAACCGGATCGATCACATCCTCAATTGTAGATTCCATTACGATTGTTCGAGAGTATTTCTTCCATGGTCGACCGAGATAATTCTTGTACTCTGCCTTTACAGGCTTAAGATCTTCGTTTGCAGCGATTTTACAGTTTTGGACAACAAAACCGGTTGTCTGAAACTGATCGACACGTCCTTGAGCGGTCACCGTGTTCTTTTGTCCTGGTGTGCCCTTCCTGATAAAGATGTTACAGTTTTGGAAGATGGCGGCTGCATCTCCGAATATGAAGTCGATTGTTCCGACTATCACACAACTTCTGTAGTACTGACGATGCGTGTAGGCGTATAATGTGTCTTGGTAGCCTTCAAATCGACAGTTGAGAAAAATTGATCGATCAGATTGGACACGTATTGCGATGGCTTGATGTCCCTCTGGCCCGGCCGTGTTACGGAACCCCATTGATTGTGCCATGAACCCTTCTCCTTGTGCAACTATTAAGGAACCAATCATTTATATAATAATTTAGCTTTATTCATATTGACACTTAAAATTTCAAGTTATGTTCAATGACAGTTTTTTGTAGATGTCAAAATTTATATGATCTAAACCTCATAATTAATTGGTGCATATATTTTTTTGAACAAAGTGCACGAGTTTGAAGGTGAATTGTGACACATCGACAATATTTACAGAAAGGATTAGGTGATATGTCAAGTTTGATCACCTCAAACTTAATTGAAAATGAATGTATTTTTTTTTATATATATACTAGATTTGGTCTCCTTATTGTCCATGCAAATTTTCCTTATCAAAGAATTAGAGGTTTTACCGAACGTTGCCGTGAGAAAAGTGCGGATTTTCTTTGTGTGGCTTTTGTTTCCGGTCACAATTGTCTTCTGTGATCCATCTCCGACCATAGTAAGGTTCGCCTTCTTCTTATCAACAGTCACATATTCGTCATAAATGCCTTGTTTGACGTAGATAATGTACCTTAAGATTTGAATTACAAAGAAACCTAAAGTTAGTCAACCAAAGATAACGTGACGTAATTATCACGATATGTAACGCTTTAGTATGCATACCTTCCCTCATATTTCTCAGGCATTGCTTTGAGAGCATCATTAATGGTTGTGAAATTTCCACTGCCATCTTTAGCCACAGTGGAGTTAGGCTTCAAAGCCTTCACATCAACAGCCCTCAACATTCTTCTATCCTCATTGCTTACCCAAGACGGCATTTGATCAAGTAGATTTCGTGTTGCGACATTTGTAACGGGAGAGAGATTCGCTTCAAAGGACTTGATCATTGCGAGGGAATTGCTGGTAAGAACCTGAGAAGAATTTACGCTCTTCTTTACTTCATATTTTAGACTACTTTCCTCAAACCCGTCAAGGCATGTCTCCTGATAAGATATGACCGCGCTTAGCCAACTGTCCAAATCAGGAACTATTGTTGCGAAGTTATTGTCTTCAGTGATGTTGACCTTGTTCAGCGATGCGACAGTTTCCTCCTTTGCCTCTTCTACAAGCAACTTACATTGCGCAATCGCATCTTTATCATCCTGGTTATCAGTCTTGAGACTCAAGACCTTCTCTAAAACTCGGTCGAGATCGTCATTGACAGCTTCAATGGCAGACTTCAAAAGAGTTGTCGGATTTTCCAAAGCAAAACCCTTCTCTGTTCTATTCTTGAGCGTTTTCTCGCATGTTAGCTTGTAAAGCGTTGAACTGCAAAGAGTTTGGATGATTTTATCAGCCTGACCGGGTTTCACTGATTGTGCTGCCGAAACAGGCACTTTCGGGGTTGGACTAGGGCTCTGGCTCTTCTTTTGGCTATCGTTGGCGTTGTTGTCGTCGTTTTTGTTGTTGTTCTTTGCTTGTTGTTCATTTTTCTTCTCATAAGCAACATAAGCAAAAGCTCCTCCAACAATGGCAGCAACAACTACAAGCAAAGAGACCGTTCCAACAATGATCCTCTTCCTGAACTTGCGTTTCCTGTCGGCGTTTACACGTTCTTGGATCTTGTCGAAATCTTGAAACGCCATTTCAAATTTTGTTTTATTTTCTGAGAATTTTGGATAGGGGAGAGAAAGAAATGAATCTCCTCTACCCTAGAAGGCGGCCAAGGCAGGGAGGTTAAAAGGGAAGATCAATCCTTTTTAAGTTTTATTTTTGGCTCTTTTTCGTCTTCTCTCCCCTATCTTTGATTCCTTGGTTTCAGTTTTATTTGTTACTGTGTCTTGTTGCAATTTCTACAAATGAACAAATATGCTCTGGACAGGAGAGTTTTGTGGGATGGTGTCAATTATTTTTTTTAATTAAAAAAGAAAATTTACGCCTTCTAAATTTGGCATTCTTTTTTCGAATCATATATATATTGCTAGAAAATAGTTGTTGGTCAAAAATGATTTAGCAGCTACGCTGGAATCTTGTTTTTGAGTTTTCTTAACTTTTTAGGTGTAAAAATCAATTGTAAAAATCAATTAGGTCTTGACTGCATCACCATACTGAGAAAGAGGCAACAACACTGGTTTTTGGTGGATTCAAACAAAGGTATAAAATTCAGAGAGAGAGCAGATTTTGAAAAAATTCATAATCACATGATCACTCAAATCCCATTTGAAAACGGTTCGCACCGGAATGAGGATTACATAATTCCATTTAAAATTTGAAAAAAAAAAAATCAAATGTATTTTTAGATTTTGTAGTCCTAACTAAATATATGTTTGGGAGAAAATCGTCACACAAGTTTTGGTGAATCAATTAATGCTATATATAAATTAGATTAGGCAAATCACTTATTATTACATGTAACTTAGTTTAGGTGAATCGTATTACGCCAAATACATGTTTTACTCTTTTTGGTCCCTTACGCCGGTTATAAAAATTTTTAGACCCAATTTAACGAAGATCCAAACAACTTCACAGATAAGATATATAGGGTCCGCTTAACTTGATGGATAACGCTATGTAGTGTGGCACTGTGGCTACACTATTTCATATGAAAAATTTCGTCGAGAAATTCTCATATGGCCTAAAGAACTCCCGTGAAAATTTGGGCCTGGTAACTTACATTTACATTTATAGGTCTAGGGGTGCCTCTAACAGGACAAGACTTCATAATTTTATATTTATTCATAGTTAAGAATTTTCTTAGGATAAATTAAGCTCTATAGCATCTTTTGAGTTTTAATTACACTTCATAACACCCCCAGTTTATTTTCACCCCATGGTACTTTGCATTGCAAAAAGACCAAAATACCCATGTTTTTTGTTAAAAGTGTGTGACTGGCATGCTTTTGTTACTGTTTGATGGTTGACATGCAGAAAGTGGAAACATGATGATGACATGTAGAAAGTGGAAGTTTAATCCAAAAAATCAAAATACAGCATGAGTGACATGCATTAAATGAGTGGCATAGCAATCTCTACATTATTATTTAAAGAATCATTTAGAAAAATAAATTTTATTTTGTAAGTTATTACAAATTATGCAACTACAGATAAGAAAAGATAATTGAAATAAGAAATATTTTAACTGTATTTCAAAACTATTAAAGAGAATATGGAAAGTATTTGTTTTTCATTCAAGATGATATTTACTATTGAATTTATTAATTATAACTATATTAAAAATATGATATCTTTTACATAATAATTAATCCACATATATTCAAAGAAAAAAATCTATTTGAGATCTTACAATATTTTTCACTATAATATGTTATATTTTACTTGAGTATATATCAAACCTGAATTTGAAAAATATTTTACTATTTTTTATAAAGAGTTAGACACGAGAATATTGATTTCTTAATAGTTCGCGGATCGACCACAAAACTCATAAGCGGTGCAAATTAGAGTTTATGCTTTCAAGATTATAGTTTTTTGCGAGTTAGTCCGGATAATATTTAAATCCACTGCAAAACTGGTTAAGTAGACAGGTTAGTCCGTGATATGCTCAAATTAATACCCTAACAGTACTAAAGCAGCAGTTGTAATATAGTTAGGGGTCGAACACAAGGACTCACAGAAATCACACAATAAATTGTATAGTATCAAGCTAAGCTAAGCAGTTCAGGTCTAACAGAAAACAGAAAGTAGTAAACGAGTTGTATTCGATGAGAAAAAGATAGGTTCAGGGATATTTCTCAGGAAATCAATGAATGCAAAATAAACTAACTAATCAGGGTTCATGTTAAGCACGGTTCTCGAACTCAAATCACCTAAGTATAATCAACCAACTGTCGTTGCGAAAACTATCTAAATCTAAACTTCAGAATCCCAAATTTCTTTGCAAATCCCTAAGAATAAATCAGCCTTAATTTCAAGTTTGATATGTTCACAAATCAATTAAACCAAAT
>PKML01044849.1:616619-733657 GCA_002933935.1 Eutrema yunnanense | reverse complement strand
ATGCTCCAAACGTGCTAAGACCTGTAAAAGACTCTAAAAGACTCCAAAATACTATAAAGACTCTATAAAAAGGACTTATATCATGGCTTAAATAGGGTAAAAACCATGATATATCAACTCTCCCAGACTTAGCCTTTGCTTGCTCTCAAGCAAATAAGCAAATAGAAGACCAAACCAAAGAAAGAGGTTTGAAAACGCGGAGACTCACCTGGTCATGAACCATCGAAATGACCTTCTTTCCAAGTACCCAAATGTCACCTAACCAGCTTTCGATCTAACCACCATGTACTTCTCCGTAGACATTCGCAGCTTTTCCAGACTTCATACATTATCCCACAGCTTTGTTCAAGTAAAACCTTCATCGCCAGTTTCATCGCTGCAACTAATGTTCAAGAACCTTCTAGATTCTTTACCAGACAATATCATGACAAGGAACCACCCTTTTCACATTTTTTGTATCAATTTCTCTCCCCAGACTTATTTCTTATTATGTTGCATTTTTTTATTTTCAGCTTTGCATATACACATCAAGGTATGAGACGCGAGTATTGATGGTGTTTGCCACCAAATCCCCGGTTCTTCCCTCTCTATGTATCAAAGGATGTAGGCGAATAATGGCATCATAGGAAAATCCTAGCCTCGCTTCCAATCCTTTGTGTGATCATTTCCTCTTAAGTAAAATAATGGGATCGCTGGAAATTTTCCTAACCCTCTACTCAGAAGAAAATCATTTCAATCTTTTATGCTCTTATTTATCAACTTATAACAGGGGAGAGAGATACCATAACACTAAACACATGGGTTCCTTTATCAGATATGAATGATGAATCAAGCTCTAAAAACACTAACCACATTGATGAAGTGCAGAAATTTGGCTCAGGTTTCCGAAGAACTCTGCTGGAGACATGGATGTTTTCTAGTCAACTGGTCAGTATTTAGATTTTTCATTAGTCGATCTAGAACTGATCTTGTAACACTGTGCACTCAAAAAACAAAATCAAATCAATAGGTTCAAGCACATGATCATTATCTCCAACAAGTTTTGACTCAATAAAACAATTTTGACTCGATAAAACGATTGACTCTAAGAAAAACAAACACAATGTCAGCAGACACCTCCCCCAGACTTGAACAACACTGTCCCCAGTGTTATCTAGCCTAGAGTAGGTAAAAGAAGACAAAATGATAGAAGAAACGAAGAAAAACAAGAAGTTACCTTGCTGGAACATCGAGTGTCGATCGACACACAGCCTGGTATCGATCGATACCAGGCTCAAATCGACTTGACGAACCAATCAATCGCGATCTATGTCGATCAATACCAATGGGGTATCGATCGACGCTTAGGCGATTTCGAGTCTGCTCTTTGTTTATCCTGACACAAACATAAAACGAACGAAAATAAAAGGAAAAACGACTCAAAGACAGACTCACCAGTGGGTTGCCTCCCACCAAGCGCTCGTTTAACGTCAATAGCTTGACTGTAACGCCATTCCGGCTGTTGGTACATCATCCAACGGCATTATCTGCCCTGTTGGAATCTCGGCTTTCGCCCAATAGTGTTTCACCTTCTGTCCATTGGCAGTGAACTCATCTCCTGTTGGGCTGATCAGCACGACAGCTCCATGTGGGCTGACCTCCTTGATGGTGAAGGGACCTGACCAACGAGAACGCAGTTTACCAAGAAACAATTGCAAACGAGAGTTATACAGAAGCACCTGATCATTTGGCTCGAAGTGTCTGGAGATGATCTTCTTATCATGATAAGCCTTTGTTCTCTCCTTGTACAGCTTTGAGTTCTCGTAGGCGTGGTGCCTAATCTCATCCAGCTCGTTCAGCTGAATCAACCTCCTTTCTGCAGCAGGCTTGATGTCAAAGTTCAGCAACTTCGTCGCCCAGGCTGCCTTGTGCTCAATCTCCACTGGAAGGTGACATGCTTTCCTATACAGCATGTGAAATGGTGTAGTACCCAGCGGTGTCTTGAAAGCAGTCCTGTAAGCCCATAGTGCATCATCCAACTTTGTAGACCAATCCTTCCTTGAAGCACCCACTGTCTTTTCCAGAATCTCCTTGATCTACCTGTTGGAGACCTCGACTTGCCCACTCGGCTGAGGGTGATATGGCGTAGCTACACGATGGTTCACACCATACTTCTTCAACAACCTCTCGTAAACCTTGTTGATAAAGTGAGAGCCACCATTACTTATCACAATTCGAGGTACTCCAAAGCGAGGAAAAATGATGGTCTTAAACAACTTAAGAACCACCGCATAGTCATTTTTCTCACTAGATATCGCTTCCACCCATCTTCTGTAGATACCATATGAGCAATGCTTGTATAGGTAAGGTTCCTCCCAGAAGAATCTCCTTATATCGCGCATAAACTTCTTCCTTGCATATTTTGTGGGATACTTTGGCTCAGTCTCTATAGCAAGGTAGTTGGCGATGTCTGCGTACCATGGACGTGCAGCACTAGAGTCAGCAACTAGATAGACATCATAGCAGTTCAAGTGCTCGACGGACAAAACATGTTCAGGTCGCGACGGGTATCGATCGATACTGGGTGAGTATCGATCGATACCGAAAGTCTGCATTCGTGAAAATTGCAGATTTTTGGGATAAAGGTCTTGAAGGTAAGTTTCAATGAGGTAAACACCTTCCTCTGGCAAACAATCATCAATAGGGACGACCTCATCGACCTTTAGTCGCGATAAGTGGTCAGCAACGCCATTCTCAACCCCTTTCTTGTCCTTGATCTCGATGTCGAAACCTTGGAGCAAAAGAACCTATCGGCATAGACGAGGCTTGAGGTCCTTGTTCTTCATCAGGTATTTGAGAGTAGCATGGTCTGTGTGAACAATGACCTTGCTCCCAATCAAGTAGGACCGAAATTTCTCAAAAGAGAAAACCACTGCCAGCAACTCCTTCTCAGTGGTGCTGTAATTTCGATGAGCATCATCTAACGTCCTGCTGGCATAATAAATAGCATGGAGTTTCTAGTCTTTCCTCTGACCCAACACAGCTGCAACAGCAAAATCACTGGCATCACACATAACCTCAAAAGGCAAGCTCCAATCAGGTGGTTGGACTACAGGCGCACTCACCAATGCCTTCTTGATTTCCTCGAAGGCTACAAGGCAATTAGATGTGAAATCAAACTTGACTTCCTTACATAACAGGGCCGTGAGTGGACGTGCAAGCTTAGAGAAATCTTTGATGAACATCCTGTAGAACCCAGCATGACCAAGGAAGCTTCGTATCTCAGGAACATATCGTGGAGGTTGCAAGCTTGTAATGACTTGAATCTTAGCCTTGTCGACTTCGATTCCTGCCTTAGAAACCTTGTGCCCAAGAACAATGCCATCTTGTACCATGAAGTGGCATTTCTCCCAATTAAGAACCAAGTGCTTCTCCTCGCATCGCTGAAGCACTTTGCACAAGTTATCCAGACAGTTCTTGAATGATGATCCATACACAGAAAAATCATCCATGAAGACCTCCATGAACTCCTCAGTCATATCTGTGAAAATCGACATCATGCAACGCTGAAAGGTCGCTGGAGCGTTACATAACCCAAATGGCATTCTTCTGTAGGCGAATGTGCCATACGGACATGTAAAGGTCGTCTTTCCCTGGTCCTCTGGATGTATAAGAATCTGGAAAAAACCTGAGTACCCATCAAGAAAACAGTAGTATGGGTGACTCGCTAACATCTCCAGCATCTGGTCAATGAATGGCAATGGGAAGTGATCCTTCTGTGTAGCCGCATTGAGCTTCCTGTAGTCTATGCACATTATGTGACCAGTGATTGTCCTTGTAGGGATCAGCTCGTCCTTCTCGTTCTTCACCACAGTTATGCCTCCTTTCTTAGGCACAACGTGAACTGGACTAACCCAAGAACTATCTGAGATGGCATAGATAATCCCTGCTTCCAACAGTTTCATCACTTCCTTCCTGACCACTTCCTTCAGGGTCGGATTCAGCCTCCTCTGACACTCAATCGAAGACTTTGACTCGTTCTCCAGGTGAATCCGATGCATGCACAAGTCTGGTGCTATACCTGAAATGTCAGCAAGAGAATAGCCAAGAGCCTTGCGATACTTGCGCAGCTTGCTCAGCAGTAAAGCAACCTCTGTGGTATTCAAGTAAGCATTAACGATTACTGGGTATGTGGAATTAGGACCAAGAAAACTATACCTCAGATTCGCTGGAAGTGGCTTTAGTTCCACCTTAGGAGCCTTCTCTGTACTCCAATCTCCAAGCCCATCAGCTTGCTTAGAACCATCGACCAACTCTCCTTCTGCCCGTAGGGTATCGATCGATACCAAGGGGGTATCTATCGATACTGGTGATGCTGAATCAAGCAACTTCGAGTATCCAGCAGTTTCGTCACATGAACGGACCTCCGAAGTGGCTGAACAGACCAATGCTCTCTCCAGTGGATCCTCAGGATGCATCTCCAGGAAGTACTCTTCAGCTATGTCACTGAAAGTGTCCACATAGAATGTCTGCCCATCGATGGTTGGCCTTTTCATCAAATTTTCCATGTTAAAGGACATCACCAAGTCACCGATGTTGAGAGCGATCTGTCCATTCTTGTAGTCAATTAAGGCTCCAGCAGTTGCAAGGAATGGTCTGCCAAGGATAAGAGGATCCTTAGGCTCAGCATCATACTTCAGGACGATGAAATCTGTTGGGATTAAGCAATTCCCAATCATGATTGGGACATCTTCAAGTAGTCCCTCTGGAAGTCGCACTGAGCGATCAGCAAGTATCAGCGAAATCCTTGTAGATTGGAAATCTGTCATCCCCATTCGCTTGGCAACTGAGTGTGGCATAAGGTTCACACTCGACCCAATATCGCAGAGAGCTCGCTCAAATCTCTCTGTGCAGATAGTGCTGTCCAAAACAAAGCTCCTTGGGTCTGGTAGCTTCTTAGGAATTTTGTTGAGCAGGATCGCACTGCACTCAGCTGTGATCATCATGACACCTTCCTCCATGTTGACATTGCTAGAGACCATCTTCTTCACATATCTCCTGAAAGCTGGAGAAGTCTTAATAGCATCAACAAAAGGAAGCTCCACAACCAACTTATCCAGCATGGCCTTGCATCTGGCATCTTCCCATTCCTTCCATGTCAGCTTAGGAAGTATAGGAAAATGTGCCTTGGTGTATACACCCTTTCCTTGACAATCTCGGGCTCCTTCTCTTGTTGTGTCTCAGCATCGATCGATACTTAAGGGGTATCGATCGATACACGGGTTTTAGGATTCACTCGAGTGGATGTCTGGACTGGTGTCGATCGACACAGACCAGTATCGATCGATACCCGGGGATTTTCAGAATCCCAATCGTCATCTCCATCAAGATCGACGAGATTTCCTGCATTTTGGCTGTTCTTCACTCCTGTAAACACCTCTTTTCCACTCCTCAAAGTGATGGCGTTGATGTGTGCCCTTGGATTCTCAGTTTTCCCTGGAAGAAAACCTTCCTGTCTCTTTACTGCTGCTGCTATCTGAGCCACCTGAGTTTTCAGCTTATTCTGGGAGAGATTTATGGCTTCTATTTTCCCATTCAGATCGATATACAGAGAATCAAACTTCCCATTAAAATCCACTTGTAACTTCTGCTGTCCCAGAAGAATCTGTTCCATCATGGATTCCATCTTGTTATCTGTGGATTTGGGAGATGCTGGTTGGTACGAAGAGTTCCCATAGTTGCGAGTGAAATCGCTGCTCTGAAGTGGTTTCTGAGTGAATTGCTTCGCTCCGAAACCAGATTGGTTCCCCTCTAACTTGTACCCACCTTGCTGATTGTTGTTGTTGAAGTTTCTATTGTTGTTGTACCCAAATCGCTGACCCTGAAAACAAGAACCACCAACGTAGTTAACATCCTCTTCTTCTTCTTCCACATTCGCGACTTCATCAACAAAGTGCACAGATTTCTTCGACTTCCCGACCAGGAAATCCAGTTTGGCCTGCATGTCAGCAATCTGCGATCCCTCCATTCCTCCAGCTTGCTTTTTCCTTTCGAAATCAGCATTCTTGGTGCTATTACTAGACACCAAGTTCTCGATCAGCACAACTGCATCATCTGGATACCTGGTGAAGAAGTTCCCATTACTTGCAGCATCCATACCCATCTGGTATCTCCAATCAACCCCTCTGTAGAAAGTGCCCAGCAGCTGCACCTGAGTGAACCCATGGTGCGGACAGTCTCTCTGATAAGACTTGAAACGAATCCATGAAGCCTTGAATACCTCTGTCGGACCCTGAGCGAACTGAGAGATCTTGTTCCTGAGCTCTTCGGATCTTGCATTATCATAGAAATTAATCAGGAACGCGTTCTTCGTCTCATCCCATGTAGTAAGTGAATCATGAGCTAGCTGCTTCAGCCAATAAGCAGCATCCCCACCAAGAGAGTACGGGAAGAGTTTGTAGAAAAGGAACTCATTTGGCACTCCATTGTACTTCATGCTAGTGACCAAGTCCTCGAACCTTTCGATGTGATCCATGGGATGCTCATGAGGTAGGCCATGGAATGGGTTCTGACTTACGAGAGCATAATATGCAGGCTTCAGTTCGAAGTCATTCCTCTGAAAAGTCGGGATGCGAATCGCAGCTCGATTGGCAAAGAACTGATCAGGCCTGTTGTGCTCTAACTCGATCACCTGCAGCATTCCCAACGCTGGCGCGCCCAGCTGGCGCGACAATCTCAACAACAGCAGCAGGGGCAACGACGTTTCCAGCTTCATCAAGTCGCTGCCCTCCTTCATTGCACACGTGACCCTGTTGGTCTCTCAGAATCCCAGCTTCATCAGCTCTTAAAACCACAGGGTTATTCATCCCTGATGTTTGCTTGGTCTTTCTGTTCGTGCGTTCTAAACGTGCTAGCTTCTCTAACGATAGATTGACTAGCGGAGTGCTCTTGTTTCTTCTGGTTTCACGATTAGGCATGCACCTGAAACACAAAGATCAAGAACGTAAGTAACCAAACACACGATGAGTATCGACCGATACTGGATGGTATCGATCGATATCAACAAAGAAAATCGCCTCGGTATCGACCGATACTAGGTAGTATCGATCGATACAGACGGGCTTAGTCGAAACTCGACAGCTAAAATTTAATGGTGAAATTGAATCCCCGGCAACGGCGCCAAATTTTATATGCTCAAATTAATACCCTAACAGTACTAAAGCAGCAGTTGTAATATAGTTAGGGGTCGAACACAAGGACTCACAGAAATCACACAATAAATTGTATAGTATCAAGCTAAGCTAAGCAGTTCAGGTCTAACAGAAAACAGAAAGTAGTAAACGAGTTGTATTCGATGGGAAAAAGATAGGTTCAGGGTTATTTCTCAGGAAATCAATGAATGCAAAATAAACTAACTAATCAGGGTTCAGGTTAAGCACGGTTCTCGAACTCAAATCACCTAAGTATAATCAACCAACTGTCGTTGCGAAAACTATCTAAATCTAAACTTTAGAATCCCAAATTTCTTTGCAAATCCCTAAGAATAAATCAGCCTTAATTTCAAGTTTGATATGTTCACAAATCAATTAAACCAAATCTCTTTGCGAATAATCAATTTGCTCACCTAGGTTCTATCAGGTAATTAATCGCACTGTCGTGACTAATCAATTATCCTAAGATCTAAGTTCCAGGTGATCAATCTAGAATTAGCTTTGAGAACAACCTAAGGTGAAGAACTAATTCAGATTATGAACCCTAAATAACTAATCAACCTAGCATTCAAAGAAATCTCTTATGAGAATCCCCAAACCTAAAGAGAGATCTACTCAGACATGGAAATTAAATCAATAAACATGTTTGAATAAATACTCAATATAAAATCAGAAAGAGGAACAAAGGTTTGAGATCTGAATCTCGGACGAAGGGAAATTCAGACTTGTCTCTCTCACCAAAATCTCTCTTAAACTAAAGCAAAATAAAGCATAGCCTAAACAGATGGCTGTAAAATCCTATATATAACCTAAAACACGAATTGGGGTCTTGTTGTAATTATTAAAGACTTCTGGATCAAGTTGCAATTCTTCAACTCTTCATTTAAGTCGCATGTCGTGTCAGCCTCGATGAGTATCGATAGATACCAGGGGGTATCGATCGATGCTTGTCGTGAAATCAGGTACTCAGCTACACGACTTCAGCTTTTGCTCCAAACTGCTCCAGAAAGCTCCAATAATTCCAATAATGCTCCAAACGTGCTAAGACCTGTAAAAGACTCCAAAATACTATAAAGACTCTATAAAAAGGACTTATATCATGGCTTAAATAGGGTAAAAACCATGATATATCAGTCCGCTTTAATAGTTCTATCTATAATCATTAGTTAGGCATATTAGCCAAAAGTAATCATCTGATTTCAAATAAAAAAAATGTTCATAACCAAATTCATATTCTACGAATTTACATATCTAGGTTATAATCCGTGTTGGTATGTATGTATAAGCGAATGATAGCAAATGACTATGTGCCGTTGCTAGATAGAATCGACTCGAAAGCGAATTAGCTCATGGACAGTTCGTTTTCTTTCACTTGTGGGTCGGCTACATCTTATGTATTATGTCCTCTTAAGTATCACAAATTTCTGGCTAACCGCATTTCGACTACCTCGGGAATGTATTTGAGAATTCGAAAAAATCTGCTCATCGTTTCTATGGTCAGGTCCTAATCTCAATCCAAGAAAGGCTAAGATCTCATGGGTGGATGTATGTAAGCCAAAGAAGGAAGGAGGGATGGGTTTGAGACCTTTGATTGAGGTAAACAAAGTATGCTGCTTGAAATTGATTTGGCTAATCGTGTCTTCCCACTCTTTTCTATGGGTTAAGTAGATTCACACTTATTTGATCTGAAAAAGGTTCTTTCTGGTCAATTCGAGAGAATACAAGTATGAGATCTTGGATGTGGAGGAAACTGCTCAAATATCGAACCCTTGCAAGGACTTTTCACTGAGTTGATATTCAGAATGGCAAATCAGCTTCATTCTGGTATGATAATTGGTTGGATATCGGCTGTTTATTTGACATTACGGGTCCAAGATGTTTTATTGATCTTGGAATACCATAAATTTCAATGGTGGATGCGATAAGGACTAGACAGAGGAGACATCATAGATCGGACATTCTAAATCAAATTCAAGATGTTGTGGAGTAGCAGAAGTCGTGATTACAATCAGACATGGAAGACATTTCGCTTTGGAAAAATAAGATGGATAACTACAAGATGAGTTTCCACACTCGAAACACATGAGTTGTGGCATAAATGGGAAATAAATGAGATGGAGAAAAGCTTCAGTTGGTGTTCATAGCAATTAATGGTAAAAAACAGAAGAGGGTAAATGTGGAGGGAGAGAAAAAGACAAGAGAATTTCTTCGTAAAAAGGTTAGGTTTTCTGGTATCTTATGAATTTTTTTAGTTATCATTCATTGCAGGTGTTATGGTGTTATGGTGTTATGCTGAACAAGGGAATTGGGAGAGACTTGTGGAGGGAGAGAAAAAGACAAGACATTTTGCAACATAAATTCGTCCTACTCTAGTCCAACATGGTTCTTGAACCACTAGTTAAGGTACCAAATCAAACACCGTTTCAAAGGCTAATAAAAACAGATGATCCGGGATGTTTTTCTTTCTCTTGATCGATTTCCGGAATAAATTTTGCAGATTGTCTATGTGATTCGGGAGCCAACATGATGCGATCATGGATGAGCTTGAACCTGATCTTGTAGAGGAACTTGAACCTGATCTTGTAGCTCAGCTTGATCTAGAGGATATTGACGAAGTCAACATAGCAGCAGCTGAACCAAAACTCCATCAAACGCGCCACACAAGTCGCAACGGATTCAATAAGAACACATGTGCATTTCTTGGAGCATTTAAAATCAACCACGAGGATTCAGCACATCAGACCACTTGGAAAACATTCTCAGCTCACATAGAGAACTTCTCGAAGTGGAATCAGTGTAATCTGAGTTCAGAAGAAGGAGTTATTCAATTTACAAATTGGGTGATTTCCAACATACCCGATTTGGACATACACGCCTTATTTGAAGGTTACCAACCAAACCAGGAGGAGTTAAGCTACAAATTAACATGTTCTACAATCTTTATCCATCATAGGTTCATGGGGAATTAGAATCAAGTTGAAACCAATTTTTGTTTGGAAGCCTTAACTTCTCAACGGATCTATTGTCCAAACTGCTGCGTTTTGGGCATCATTTATGTCATCAAAGATGTTCCCAAGAAGTAAAATATTTTTTAAAACCGTCTAGATACAAAGAAGACTTCAAGAAGATCACTCGATGGGTATGTGACCAATTTGCACTCTTTTTTCCTTATATTTGGTTTTGTCCCAATGGATTTTCCAAATAAATGTTTTTAATGAGACAATGGGCCACATTCTACCAAGCCCAACATAATTTTCGTCCATGGTAATTGAAGGGATGTTTTGACCAAGAAGTTCAAGGGACATTCAACCATAGAAGTGAAAGGAGCATTCAACTTAGTCATTAAGTTTGGTCTTTGTCTATTTTTCGATGTTGCCTTGTTTTTCCCACATTTCCCTTCTATATAAATTCTTGTAATCTCTTTTGATCAATCCTCCAACATATATAAAACTTCTTTTCTTTGAGAGGAATTCTCTTTTGTTCCTTGTGAACTTTCGATTACTTGGTGGGTTTACCCAAGTCGTCTTTTTGTATATCAAGTGTTCTTCATCACACTTGACGTCGCCAATCATTTATCCGAGTTGGTAGATTTGTCATAAGTGAGTTTTGGGATTAAGGTTTCAAATACCTTAAGATCTTGCTCCGCGAGTTTATTAATCAAGGTTCCACCGCCTTGTTCTTTGAATCGTCTTAAGTAAGTTTTGGGCCTAGGGTTTCATATACCTTAGAATCTTTGCTTCACGATCCACAAGGAGTAAAGTATTATCCAGTCTACCGCCCTTAAAGTGCTGCATCATTGGGTTTTTCCGTAGAATCGTATCAAGTGGTATCAAAGCACACACTTGAGGATCCGGTAATATCTATCCATCTTCTCATCTCTTCATATTCTAAATCATCATCTTTTCTAACCATTTATCTTAATTCTTTTCTATCTTCTTTTTTGTTTGTAATTTTCGTAACCAATACAAAAAAAAATCATTAATTAAAAAAAATCAATAAAAAACAACGAAAACAAAATAAAATAGAAGTCTGGTTGTTTCATCTTTAATTCTTTTCTTTCTTTTCTTTCTTATCTTTCAAATCCTCGAAAATACTTGGTTTGTCGTTTGGTTGCTTGTGGAATTCATATCGAGTTAAGTCGCTTAGTTCTATAAGAATCTTTGAGAATCGCTATTGTGTGAGGACTTTTGAAGAGTGAAAGAGTGAAACACTTTGAGAGTAAACACTTTATGAGCGAAACACTTGTGAGAACTTGTAACTTTTAATTCGTTTGCTATTCTTTTTCAGGTACAAGATGTCTTTCATTCTATTAAGGAGTACACAAGAGAAAGCTCCAAGGAGAGAAAGAGACCAGCCGAGGCAGTCTAGATACGAGGAGGCAGAAGAGTATTACAACCGTGATGGTAAATCATCTCGAGGATACAAGATATCTAAGTCAAATTTCGGTCTATTAAAAACTAGGACATCTACGGCCAGCTCAAGTTACCAAAGGGAAGATAAGCGTGATCAACCACGAGAAGAGGCAAATAGGCGAAGAAGATAACATTCTTCTCGACCAAATGTTGAAACCATAGCATCCAATGCTAGAGAAGATCACCAAAGGTTAGAGAAGCTTGTAGAAGCGTACTTCAACTCAGCAAATCAACCAAGGGCTATTCCAACACTCAAATCCGACCAAGGCCTTGTAAAAGCTAAACCAAAGGATTCGTGCATAAAATCCACTGAGGGATTGCACTCCTATCGACCAACCAAGCATTTTGAGCACAATGGTCGAATCCCTCAACCCCAAATCAAGAAACCCGTAGCTAAAGGCGAAGCCGAGGCTACTACATCAAAAGCTTGTGATGTGAAATGTTGTAAGTGCCAAGGGAGAGGGCACTATGCGAAAGAATGCTCTAACAAGAAAATCGTGATTCTTCTAGACAATGGAAAGTTAGAGTTAAGAGAGGACGATGTGATTTATGATTCACTTCCATCGTTGGGGAAACCTGAAGTGTTATCGGCTAAGGGCGATCTATTGGTAGTAAGTCCACTAAGTTCGCAGCCTGAAGCTGAGGAGCAGAAACAAAAGGAAGATCAAACTGTGAGTGACCCCGTAAACACTACTCACCAAAAAGAAAAAGAGAGCCTAAGAAAAACCCAACCAAAGGCATGTGAGAGCCAACCCGTGAGGCAATCAAACTTCCTTGTGAGGACTAATGAGGATAAGCGAGTTTTGTTTTTAAAATAACCTTTGAATATTTTTGATTATAAAGAAACTCTTATGAGTTTAACTGACCTTACACCGGTGCTGCCGGGTGAAGTGACTTTTATTTTGCACGGTTATAAAAACGTTTTCCATAAAGAAAACTCAAGAAGTTTTCCACCGATCCATGGAAATAAGCATCAGAATGTCTTTGATCCAGGAGCACCCTTTGAGGCATTTCCCTATGTCATCTAGTGCAAGCAGAGTAAGAAAAACGTGGTGACTAATGCAATGTCTAGGAGGTATAAATTACTTTCTATTCCTGAAGCTAACTTGCTAGATTTTGAACACAACAAGGAACTTTACGTTTCATATTCTGATTTTGAAACTGTGTTTCAATCTTGTGAAAAATTTGCACATAGGATTTTTTTTAGACATGGATGGTTTATTTTTGATGAGGATAAATTGTGTGAGCCTAATCGATTTTTGAGAAGTTCTATGTTTGTTGATAAATTCTCTATGATAGCACACTTGAACCCATGTCATGAAACTAAAGAGATTTCGCATGTCTTGAGATCTTTCATTGAGATTTTCGGTATTGTCCACCATGATGACATTCTGGTCTACAACAAAATCTTTGATAAGCATGTTGATCATTTGAAACTTGTTGTGGATGGTCTAAAAGAGAAATCGATTCCTAGATTGAAGAAGTATACCTTTTGCACATATGATTTTGTGTTTCGAGTCTTTGTTGTGAAAGCACATGGTATACAAACTCAAGGAATGAAAGCTCATGCACCAACAACGTGGTTATTTAACTTGTGGCTACTGAAGCTTACCATTCAAGTTAATTATGACCCATGGGAGCATTTGATAAATGAGCAATATGCTAAGCAAGCAAATGAGAAGCGGCGCAACATGATTTTTAAGCCCGGTGACTGGATTTGGTTTCTTATGAACATGGGACGTTTTCCAGTCCAAAGAAAATCCAAATTGATGCCAAGAAGTGTACATCCATTTCAAGTCCCAGAGAAAATCATTGACGATGCTTACAAGATATGCTTGCAAGGAGAGTATAATCTAAGTTCAAGCTTCAACGTTTCTAACTTAATCCCTTTTATTGCAGATGGTCCAGATTTGAGTACAAATCATTTTCAAGAGAAGGTGGTTGATGCGATCATGGATGAGCTTGAACCTGATCTTGTAGGTGAGCTTGATCCAGAGGATATTGACAAGGTCAACATACCAGTAGTTGAACCAAAACTCCATCAAACGGGCCACACAAGTCGCAACGGATTCAATAAGGATACATGTGCCTTTCTTGGAGTATTTAAAATCAACCACGAGGATTCAGCACATGAAACCACTTGGAAACCATTCGAAGCTCACATAGAGCACTCCTCGAAGTGGAATCAGTCTAATCTGAATTCAGAAGAAGGAGTTATTCAATTTACAAATCAGGTGATTTCCAACTAATCCGATTTGGACATACACGCCTTATTTGAAGGTTTCCAACGAAACCAGGAGGATTAAGCTACAAATCAACATGTTCTACAATCTTTATCAATCAGAGGTTCACGGCGAATTGGAATCAATTTGAAACCAGCTTTCGTTTGGGAGCCTTAACTTCTCAACGGATCTATTATCCAAATTGCTGCGTTTTGGGCATCATTTCTGTCATCAAAGATGTTCCCAAGAAGCTTACTTATTCCTTAAAACAGTCCAGATAAAAAGAAGACTTCAAGAAGATCACTAGATGGGTATGTGACCAATTTGCACTCTTTTTCCCTTATCTTTGGTTATGTCCCAATGGGTTTTCCAAAGAAAGGTTATTAATGAGACAATGGGCCACATTCTACCAAGCCCAACATCATTTTCGTCCATGGTAGTTGAAGGGATGTTTTGACCAACAAGTTAAAGGGACATTCAACTAGAAGTCAAAGGAGCATTCAACTTTGTCATTTAGTTGGGTCTTTGTCTATTTTCGATGTTGCCTTGTTTTAATTTTCCCACATTTCCCTTCTATATAAACCCTTGTAATCTCATTTGATCAATCATCCAACATATATAAAACTTCTTTTCTTTGAGAGCAATTCTCTTTTGTTCCTTGTGAACTTTCGATGACTTGGTGGGTTTACCCAAGTCGTCTTTCGGTATATCAAATGTTCTTCATCACACTTGACGTCACCAATCACTTACCCGAGTTGGTAGATTCGTCATAAGTTTGTTTTGGGATTAAGGTTTCATATACCTTAAGATCTTGCTCCGCGAGTTTATTAATTAAGGTTCCACCGCCTTGTTCTTTGAATCGTCTTAAGTAAGTTTTGGGCCTAGGATTTCATATACCTTAGAATCTTTGCTTCACAATCCACAAGGAGTCAAGTATTATCCAGTCTACCGCCCTTAGAGTGTCGCATTGTTGGGTTCTTCCGTAGAATCGCATCATAACGTCAACATCATGTCAAAGATGTTTTCCGAGAAGCTTCGTATAAAAACTCTCACACCTTCTACCGTGAGCATTTTTTTGGAGATTCATTACAAAAGAAGCCCGAAGGAGTGATTCATGACTTTCAACTACTCATTGAGAAAAAGATTGTTCCCGCTGATTTTCAAGTACTCAAGATGGATTGAGACGAGAATAGACCGTTGATTTTTGGTCGACCGTTCTTAGCTACCGTTGGCGCGATCCTTGATCACGCCAACCGTCATATTGTTTTCTTGAATCCTACTGCCCCGGACGGAACTCCAATCCTAAAGGACAAGAACAAGAAGAAGAAGTCGATCCTTCCTAAGGAAAAATAAAGAAAAACAAGTCAATTAAACCAAAAACTCCAACGGTAAGTCAACCTTTTATTTCTAAACCGTTTGCAAAAATAAGGATCACCATTCCACCCGACGTAAGACACTTCAAAGAAGAGCGAGTGGAAGAGATGATTGAGAAAACGAAGCAAGTTCTTCCAAATGCAAGGATTCCAAGAAAATGTGGAAAGAAGAAAGGGATACAAGCCATAGGCGAACCACGTTTCAAATTCGATAAAACCCAAGGAACGTTTGTTCCCGGGTCATCTTCTGCTCACACCTAGATCCCACCAAGAGTCGAGTTAACGACTTTAACCAAAAGTGATTGATGGGAGGCAACCCATTTGGTACATTTTCTTTCTTTTATTTTACAGTTCTTTTTCTATTGACGTTTTTCTTTTTAATATTTCAGGCTTTTTATAAAAACAAAAAAATCCAAAAATATTCAAAAAATCAGAAAACACAAAAAGATGAAGAAGACGTTCGAAACGGATCGAGAAACACTAAAGAAACGAGGGAGAAAACACTCCCAAGACGAAGGCCACTCGGCAGCGGCATGAGCAGCCTGACCCGCGGCGAGGAGGCCATCGACCGTGCCTTCGTGGGATGGTCACGCAGTGAAACGATGATAGGCCGTGGATGGAAGGGCTCGACCCGCGGTCAACCTATTTTCTGGCCAGAAACTATCCCGACCTTTCCCGAACCGTTCCCAACTTTGAACCGTGCAATCCCGACATGTTCCCGACACAAAATTGAACCATCCCGGTTTAATTCCCGTGTCCCGCTAAGGTAAGTAACCAAAAAGCTTTTGAAAAACAGAAAACTTTTTTTTTGTATAAAAACAACTTTTCAAAGGCAAAAAGAGCATTTCAAGATAAAAAAAACTCTATTTCTTCTTCTCTTCCAAGAGATTTGGAGATTTTGAGCAAGAACAACTTTTTAAATTTCAAAGCTTTTACCAAAGTTCTTTGGTCCATTCTCACTCTTTTTCAAAGGAGATTCCAATTTTACATCCATCTCATATTTTCCAACAAAGTATGAACCTAAAAATATACTTTTCATTTGAGAAAACCCGTAAAGTTTTTCTTAATTTAACTAGATCTATGTCTATGATAGCTAGAAATTGTTAGAGAACATGATATTGAACTTCTAGTATGTCTAGACTTCAGTTTTAGTACTTAATTATTATGGATTTGAGATTTTTGGAATTTGAAATTTTTGAGCTTAACTAAAACCGAAAATTGGAGATTAATTTTGATTAGTTTATACAAGTCTTGCTATATTGATAATTATTAAACGGTAATCTACTGAAATTGCGTGAAGATGAACTTAAAATCTATACTTATAAATTTTTTTATGCAAGTGCGTCACAAACTCGTAATTTATGATTATCACCTAGATTTGTTTAATTTATGCTCAATATTTCTGATTTGTTTATCGGATGTGTCTCTTGATACTCGAATTAGTATCCTCGCGCATTGAAACCTTTCGATTACAACCATATTCATATGTTTGCCGAGTTGTTTCTCTATTTTGTAGGAACAATGAACAACCCTAGATCTCGCATAACTCGCTCGAAGAAGAGTGGATACATAGGAGAATCTTCCCGGAGATCATTTTCTAGGCAACCCGAGGAGAGCCAAGGTGGCTCGGACACAACAAGCGTAGAAGGCGATACAAATCTTGGCGAGTTCATTGCAAGTCGAAGAAGATCGACTAGAATTCGTGTGCCTATTCCAACACGTGACCCGACACCTTCTCATCCACGTGAACCAACGCTACCTCTGGAACGAAGACCAAAGGTACGATATGTTGGACATCCTATGGACCCAAATATCGATTACCTCGAGAAGCTCAAGAGGATGGTTATGAAATCAACACCTAGCATAGATTACTCTACTCTCGACATGCTCGGGATTAGAGAAGACGTGGTTTGGTACCTCGAGAAGCTTAATCTTAGAAATTTGATGGAGCTCAACCTTCCCACCTACATAGATCTCACCAAAGAATTCTTAGCGACCGTCACCATGTGTTACAAGAGACGCTCTAATCCGAGAGCCAATGATGGCACACTTACTTTTAACGTACGTGGATATTCTAATGCTCTAACTATCCCAAAACATTGTGAAGCTTTGAACCTTCAATATCTCGATGAGATCCACCCCGATGAGGATCCCGATAAAGATCTATTGAGCATAATGGGACTAGGAGTCTACGTTAACGGAAGATCCAAAGCTTCTTTACTCACGCATCCCGCTGTCCGTTTCGTACACAAGATTTTAGCACACACCATATTCTTGAGAGCAAACGTGGGAAGTGTCCGCAAAGGTGATCTCGTCACTCTTCAACTACCATTCACCGAGAACCCGCGCTACGCTTGCTTTGCTTGTATCATCACAAAGAATTTGGTGAAGGTGAAATACGAACCGATCGCCACAACGCCCGAGGACACTACTACCGCTTTTGGAGGCATCATCACGGCAATTCTACTAGCTGTTTACTTCGATTTTTCGGCCGAGAGTCCTCTTCAAGGAACTTGATTCGATCTCATGCAACATTCACGAGACCACACTGTCTCTCGCGCTTTACTCGACTCCGACAGATTTAAATTCAAATATTGCACTAACATCGGTGAGTCCTGCTTTGTTTTTTTACCTACTAACTCTGTCCCTAAACTCTGAGAAGGAGCAGCACCTAGATGGATACCGGAGACGATGGTCTATGTACCTACCGCCCTGCGTCTACCATACACTATTGGTGAGTTTTTAGTGGCCAAGGCCAACCGAGACGCAGCTTCTGAGCGTACTCGGCTGCTTCTACAATCATAGGCCCATGCACCATCAGCTTCTACGAGCTCATCACACGCAAGCGATCAAGAATACGCAGCCATGGAGAAGAAGATTGCACGACAAGAGAAACAATACAAGCGTCTCATGCGCTTCCTCGAAGAACACCACCAGTTCGATGGCAACATACCCGAACCGGAGACAGATGACTCAGGCGACGCCTAGCCACACACTTCATCACAAAGGTTCAATAAATCTTTTTCCCTTTTATCTTTTTATTTTTATTTTCGAAGTCTTTTATTTTATTTTGCTATTTTATTTTGATGTCTTTTCCATCTTCTCACCAACTTTTTCACACTGAGGACAGTGTGATTTAAGTCTGGGGGAGGATATTTATCCATTCCTAATCTCTTTTCTTTCCTTTTCTTATTTTTTCGCTTTATTTAAAAACTTCATGTAATCTTTTCTATTTTTATTAAGTATTTTTCAGGAACAATGAAACAAAATCTATGATGATTTCGACATGTGTGCTTCTACGCTATCTCCATGTGCCAGCTCTTTTGTGGTTTGGTACTAGACTAGGCGGTAGCTAGAGTACTTACAATGCGACATCCCCAAGGGATTTCGACCAATAGAGATTCTTTCTGACAGGATATATTAGCTCACTTTATTTGAACTTAATCTATATTTCATTTTCTTATCAAAATCTTAGGCTAGGCAACGAGTCATACAATCTTTAGCTGGTACCCCATCTGAAACTTTACCATTGTTTAAACCTCATGCAACTCTCTTTGTATCTTATGTGCATATATGTGCAAAAAAGCCGGAGAGGGAGGAACGACACAGTTTTCAGTCACTAAAGACGAAGACAATACGCGATTGGTGGAGGTAATTTCAACAAAGATAAGAGCTTGGTTATGCCTTGGAAAAAACTCAAAATCATGGTAAATTTTCGTGCCCCTACGACTCTATATAAATAAAAGGCGTCTCCCCCTTTCAGAATTTTTTTTTTGAAAATAATCGAAAAGGGAAGGAAATAAAAGCCTAAAAAGAGTATAGGTTGGTCGAGATTATTATGAGGCAAAACTCATGCAACTCTCTTTAGCCGGTTAGTATTTTTGGCCGGTTCATCTTTAGCTGGTACCCCACCCGAAACTTAACCATTGTTTAAACCTCATGCAACTCTCTTTGTGTCTTATGTGCACATATGTGCAAAAACGTCGGGGAGGGAGGAACGACACAGTTTTCAGTCACTAAAGACGAAGACAATACGCGATTGGTGGAAGTAAATTCAACAAATATAATAGCTTGGTTATGCCTTAAAAAAACTCAAAATCATGGTAAATTTTCGTGCCCCTAAGACTCTATATAAATAAAAGGCGTTTCTCCCTTTCGATATAAGAAAATAAAAATAAATAAATAAATAAATCAAAAAAATCGAAAGGGAAAGGAAATAAAAGCCTAAAAAGAGTCTAGATTGATCAAAATTATTATGAGACAATCATGTTTCGTTTATAAGGAGTGAGAAGTATTTCTCAGAGAAAAATCTAAGTCGGGGGGAAAAACAGAAAAGTTCTGTCAAAGAAAAAAAAGTCCCGAAGACGAAAGAATTCGCAACTACACTTGTGCGAATAGGAAGTGACTGGAAACTGTGGATATCAACAGCTCCATCCTCTCTTGCTGTTTTGCATAATATCTAGCATCCTCCGGCTAGTTGACTGAAAGTTATGTTTCGAATGGTTAGATTTTCGCAAGACGGATACCGTGGACTAGCGTTGTATTACTTTGGTGAGAATCTTCTAGACTAGACCTGATTGATGCATTATGTTGGTTATGGTTTAGAAGGACGTTCACTGAGATTTTTGTTAGTTCCTATATTTTCAAAAACCTCTTTCCGAGTTTAGATTTCTGTTTTGTTTGAGGGCAAACAAATGTCTAAGTCTGGAGGAGTTGATAACACCGGCTTTTGACTATTTTTTATGGATCACTTTAATATCTTATGCAAGTATTTTAACTCCGTTTTCAAATGGTTTCCATGTTTTAGTATTTTGAAAGACATTTAAGGTAACTTGGGATAAGAGAGTGCATTTCGGAAAAAGTATGTTTTTGGATAAACTCAGACCGTTAGAACTCTTGCAATCAAAGAAGACCTTCTCACCGTCTAATCATCACCAAATTTGGATATAACAAAGTATATACAACCAGCTTTCAAATGCAATTGGATTGGAGATGATCCAATGGTTGGATCCTTAAATATACCGAAGCACTGAAAGCAGATGAAGTTGCCCCCGAAGAGAAGTCCACTGCGCCTGGAAGAGCCCAAACCGCGGCCAATCACCATTCTACCGCACCTGGAGGAGCTCGACCTGCGGCCAAACCCATTTTTGCCGCGGCCAGAAGCCACGCACCCGCGGCCAAGCTCTGTTACGAGCAAATCCACTCGTTTCTTCACTCGAGGTCAAAACCGTCTTTCCACATCAAACCCTAAACGAAGCCAAAGCTATATAAACTTATTTTTAGGGCTTTTAGAATTACGCTACACAAAAACTCAGACTCTTTTAAAGCAGTAGCTACTCTTGCAAATTTGTTCTTCGGTTTGGAGCAAGGATTCTCGATTCGAGTTCTTCGATAGAGAAGCTTTCTTCATCCCTTTTCTTTACTGTTTTCTTTTCTATTTATTGATTATGTTTACCTCAGCTATGGCTGAGTAGTTCTCTTGTTGGGTATAAGGTTTCAAAGGGGCTCTAATGGTTCGATTTCTTATTAAGTTTTTAAACTAGGATACCAATTAGGGTTCTTCGTTTTATCCTTTCTCTTAATGCATATTTGCTTGATTGATCTCCTTGCAACTAAACTTAGGTATTTTTAGAACTACAAAAGTACTGGATCCATATGCTTGACCTAGGGTAAACGAGCAAAACCGTCACAAGATTTTGAAACTATACTTGTGGAGGAGTTGTGAGCGTTAACGACTTTTGAGTATAATCACTAACTTTTTGCGCGCTCGGAGACGAAAGCTACCGGTCGAGTATTAAAGTTGTAGGTGTGTAGGGTGTAAGAAAGTGGACTACACATGAACCCTAGAGAATCCAAAGACGACAAAAAGGTCGCTTTAGAAGTCCTAGTTCAAGAATCCAAAGACGACAAAAAGGTCGCTTTAGAAGTCCTAGCAAAGTCTTAATAGAAATCAGCCATGAACCCTAGAGAATACCCGTTGTTCAACGTTTCGTTTAACTTTTTTACAACCTTGTTTTAATCATTTGCTTGCTTACTTTCTGTTTTATTTCATCGCTTAATTTAGTTTATTTTCCTAGCTACAACGTGACAACAAAACCCATAAAAATATAGCTTACGTCTAGACACAAGTTAGAAATCGTTAGAAAGTAGACAACATCACCCCGTGGATTCGATCCCTAAATACTAATTCGTGTGATGTACTTTTGCAGCCAAGTAAAAGGGTAAACCCAACACGTCAGTACTCATTCCGACAGTGTCACCTGTAGAAAATGATGCAGAAGTATAAGAGAATAGAAGAGAGAACCGTAGAGAATATGAGTGAACATAAAGAATATGTATATACAAGATAATATAGCTGTTACAATCATAAATGAAAGGAGATGCATGGAGGAGAGAGAGGAGCCTCCGAGATTTGTGCATGAGGAGTTTGAGAAGAGGAGGAGCTTGTTGTAGTTAATGCAGGGCGGCAGACCATAACTCCAACATGATGAACGTAGAGAAGAAGATAAACGGTCATATTCTAACATTTCCCCTCAAGCTTGGCTGGTGAAGATCAAGCAAGCCAAGCTTGCCTTGAATGAAGTTACAAACCTTTGAATTGGCAGCCTTGGTGAAGATGTCCGCAAGTTGATCAGAACTCTTAGTGTAAATGGGAGAGATTATCCCAAGTTCAACCTTCTCACGGATATGGTGGCAGTCCACTTCAATATGTTTGGTGCGCTCCTGAAAAATAAAGTTGTAGGAGATATGAATTGCACCCTGGTTGTCACAATGCATGATGATAGGTTAAGGAGTTTTGATTCCAAGATCCAAGAGTAACGCCTTGAGCCAAATTACTTCATCTGTAGTATCCGCCATGGATCGGTACTCATCTTTAGCGCTTGACCTTGACACCACCTTCTGCTTCTTGCTTCTCCAAGTGACCAGATTTCCACCAACGAACGTGCAATAGCCTCCAGTTGATTTCATGTCTGTCTTGTCTCCAGCCCAGTCAGAATCACAGTATCCCACGATCTCCGTGCGGTCATTATCTGCATCCAAATGCCCTTGCCCGGAGTTCCCTTCAGGTACTTGAGGATCCTTTCCACCATGTTCCAATGATGAATGGTGTGAGCTTGCATATGCTAGCTGACCTGGTTCATAGCAAAACATAAATCAGGACGAGGAATTGTAAGATAAATGATCTTACCCACAATTTTCTGGTATTGTCCAATGTTGTTGTAGGGTTCCCCCTCAGGTTCCTATCGGGGTCGGTTTTCACCTAGCTGAGATGATACGATCTCACGGAATTTCCCAAGCAAGCGGCACTCTAAGGGCGGTGAAAGATGGATAATCCTCGACTTCTAGTGGCTCGTGAAGTTGGATGCTAAGGTGCAATTCCTTAGGCCCTAAACTCTCTTAATACGCTTCCAAAAGAAACTAGGCGGTGGAAACTATGGTTGATAGAATTCGTGGAGCAAGATGCTAAGGTGCAATTCCTTAGGCCCAAAACTCTCGTAATACGCTTCTACGAACGTTGGTCAATGAATGGCCATACAAGTGTGATGAATTTGTTTAACAAGCTCCGCTTTCTTTTTACTATCAAAACTAACACGCTCAATCAAAGGCAAAGGAGATAAATCCAAAGGTGTCAAAGGATTAAAACCATAAACCATTTGAAAAGGAGAATACTTAGTACTTGAATGGACATCATGATTATAAGAAAACTCGACATGAGGCAAACAATCTTCCCAAGGCTTGATGTTTTTCTTAAGGATTGCACGCAAAAGAGTCGACAAAGACCTATTAACTACTTCAGTTTGCCCATCAGTTTGTGGATAACAAGTAGTTGAGAACAAAAACTTAGTTCCTAGCTTAGACCATAAAGTCTTCCGAAAGTAACTCAAGAACTTAGTATCCTTATCAGAAACGAGCGTCCTAGGCATGCCATGCAATCGAACAAATTCCCTAAAGAACAATTCAACTACAATTGTGATGCATCATCGGTTTTATGACAAAGTATGAAATGAGCCATTTTCGAAAACCTATCAACAACCACAAAAAACTGAATCCCTACCCTTTCTAGTTCTAGGCAAACCAAGCACGAAGTTCATTGAAACATCAGTCCATGGTTCAGTAGGAATTGGGAAAGGAGTATACAAATCTAGCGTTTGAACCTTGGTTTGTATACTCCTTGGGATGTGGAAAGTAGTACATCGTCCACAAATTCTTTCCACATCCCTTTTCATATGTGGCCAAAAGAAATGATCCTGCAAGATACTCAATGTCTTTGTCACTCCAAAATATGTCATTAGGCCTCTTCCATGTGATTCCCTAACAAACAAGTCTCTCAAAGAACAGTTAGGCACACACAAACAATTTTCAAATAATAATAATCCTTCTTGTCTAAAATACTTTCCCGAAGCAAATTTTTAGCAAGCTTGAAACACTTCTTAGAAATCAGAATCGCTTTCAAACATCTCTTTGATTTGTTCAAATCCACGCAATTTAGCATTAAGAGTTGAGATGAGAACGTAACTTCGAGACAGTGCAACAACAATAACATATTCCTTACCTTGTTTGTATTGAATGACATAGGGAAATGTTTCTATGAAATGAACCCATCGAGCATGGCGCTTGTTCAACTTATGTTGCCTTTTCAAATGCTTTAGAGATTCATGATCAGTGTGAATCACAAACTCTTTAGGCTAGAGATAGTGTTGCCACATTTGTAATGCTCTCACTAAGGCATACCGCTCCTTATCATAAGTTGGGTAGTTCAATGTTGCTCCTCCAAGTCTCTCACTGAAATACGTAATTGGTCTCTTTTCTTGCATAAGCACAGCTCCAATACCTACACCAAAAGCATCGCACTCAATTTCAATAGGTTTCAAGAAATTTGGTAAAGATAGAGGTGGTGCGTTGGTGAGCTTACATCTTTCAAGGCATGAAATGTGTTTTCTTGGGCTTATTCCCATTTGAATCCAACGTCCTTTTTATTACATCCGTGAGTGGGACAGAAATGGTGCTGAAATCTTTCACAAAGTGTCTATAGAAACCAGCTAGTCCATGGAAGCTCCTCACTTCTCCAACCGTTTTTGGACTAGGCCATTCTCGAATAGCTATCACTTTTCCCTCATCAACTTTTATGCCATGTCCACTCACAACAAAGCCTAGAAGAAAATATTATATGTGCAAAAGGTTCATTTCTTCAAGTTGGCAAACAATTAGTCCTTTCTTAGAACATCTAAAACATATTCCAAATGTTCTACATGATCGTCTATACTTTTGCTATAGACCAGAATGTCATCGAAATACACAACAACAAAAGTTCCAATGAATGCTCTTAAGACATGATTCATTAATCTCATGAAAGTGTTGGGTGCATTAGTTAATCCAAAGGGCAGCACTAACAACTTATAAACCATGTTTCGTTTTAAAAGCAGATTTCCACTTATCCCTTCTTTCATTCAAATCTGGTGGTAACCACTCTTAAGATCAATTTTAGAAAACACACTTAAACCATGCAACTCATCAAGCATATCATGTAAACGAGGGATATGATGGTGATACTTTACCGTAATGTTGTTGATAGCTCGGCAGTCAACACACATTCTCCAAGTTCCATCCTTCTTTGGAACAAGTAAAACTGGCACAACACATGGGCTCATTCTCTCGCGTATGTATCCCTTTCCCATGAGCTCATTGACCTGTTTTTGAAGCTCCTTGGTCTCCATTGGATTCGTCCTATAAGCTGGTCATTTTGGAAGTGAAGAACCAGGCACTAAGTCGATTTGATGCTTAATCCCATGAATTGGTGGTAAACCACTGGGGTTATCTTCTGGAAATACGTCTTCAAAGTCCTGCAAAACATAAACAATCTTACTCGGGAGCTCCGGTTCAAGGTTACTCAAGCTCATGAGAGCTTCTTTGTACAGAAGCGCAATGAAAGGCTGTTTAGAAAACAAAGCTCTTTTAACCTCACTAGATCTCACGAAGAGATTAGAATGTTTCCTCTTGGGTTTACTCTCACAGGTCTTGGACTTGGTTTTTTCCAAACTCTTACTTTCTTTTTTGGTGATTACTGTTTGGGTCGCTCAATGTGTTTGATTTCTATCTTTGCTGAAGTAGCAACTGATCTTGGTAAATCTCTTGTGGGGTCATAAGAATTAGAATGATCTTCTTCCCCTTAAATTCAAACGATAGTTTGTTGGTGAATCCATCATGTGTAACCTTACTATCAAATTGCCACGGCCTACCCAACAAGATGTGTCCTGCCTTCATTGATAATACAATACACAGAACTTTGTCCTCATATTTTTCTATTGAAAAAGGAACCTTCACTTGGGTAGTTACCTTAATGTGTCTTTGATTGTTCAACCATTGAAGGTTATAAGGATGAGCATGTATATGCGTTGGTAAATTCAACTTCTCTACCATGGTTGTGCTCGCCACATTAGTACAATTTCCTCCATCAATGATGAGGTTGCACAATTTGTCCTTCACAAAACACCTTGTGTGAAACAAGTTCTCACGCTGCTCTTCCTCTTTGACTTTGTTTTGCATCACCAATGCTCTTTTCGTGACTAACAAGTCTCCATGAGCCAGATTCTCCGTATATTCCTCTAGAGATGGTGTAGAATCGGAAAATACTTCTTCCTCGGTCTCTAACTCACCATCGTCTCTTAGCACCATAGTTCTTTTTGTTTGGACACTCATTGGCATAATGACCCTTTCCATGGCACTTGAAACATCGAAGATCTTGGTTTCTCATGCTTGAGCTCTCGGCTTTTCCTTTGAAATCTTGAGTAGTCGGAAATGTTTTAGAATCCATCTTCGGTTTAAATCTGGTGTTGGTATAAAGCTCGTCTTCTCCTCTTTAAGCTTTATGCTAGACCCAAAAGGTTGTCGTGAAACGTCTCTCCTCTTAAGTTGTTGCTCAACAACAATTGCTTTGTGCAATATTTCCTCCAAATCGTCATAGGTTTTTATCTCAATCCGATCTTAAACTTTTCGGCTTAATCCACTTAAGAATCTGGCCATAGTTGCCTCTCGATCCTCTTCAATATTAGCCTTGATCATAAGAGACTCCATCACCTGGTAGTAATTCTCCACACTTCTACTACCTTGAGTTAACCTCCTTAATTTTTGATGTAGCTCTCTATGGTAGTGGCTGGGCACAAAACGCTTTATCATGATCGACTTCATCTCATTCCATGTATCAATTGGATGCTCTCTATTGCGTCTACTGCTTATCACAAATTGATCCCACCAATTAATAGCATAATCATAGAATTTTATGGCAGCAACTTGTATCTTCTTTCGATCATAATAGCCTTGGCAATCAAAGACTAGCTCGATCTTCTTTTCCCACTCCAAGTAATCATTTGGATCGTTCTTTTGATGGAACAAGGGTATCTTCAATATAATACCTCTTAGATTGTCATCGTTCTGACCTCTTGCTTCTCTATTACGTCTAGGCCTCCATTGGCTCCCATTAGATGAATGATAATCGCGGCTATAGTACTTGTCTTCCTCAACCTCAACTCGTCTCGGTTGGTCTCTCCTTCTCCGATTTACCACTTCTTCTCGTGGTTGCCTTGGCGGCACCGTCTCATCACGGTCTAACCGTTGGTGGATTGTTTTTATCTCCCCATGCATCACCCGCGTCAACTCTCCTATCATAGCCTAAAGTCATAAATTAGGAACTCTAGGTTGTGGTTGTTGTTCCTCTCTTTGGCTATTGTTTCCTCCATCGTGAGACATATTGTACCTGAAAGGAAAACATATTCATTAGTAGAAAAATGTCCTCACAAGTGTTTCTCTCAAGTGTTTATGTCAAGGTGTTTCACTCTTCACTCGAAATGTCCTAACACGGTGGGTGATTGATAAACCGTGTTTTCCCGGTTTCAAACCCTTTTTGTGTCTTTTATAGAGTATTTGTTCGTTTTTAGAGTCTTTTAGTCCTTTATCGAGTCATTTTAAGTTTTAGATGGCTTGGGGAGAAAAGGAGACGTTTTGGATAAAAATTAGCATATGGAGATGCAGAATCATGCATAGGTGTCAGAAGTTTGGCATTCATTGAAAAAGTTCCCACTGACGGATCGAGCTTAAATTTTGATGCAAGATAGAGCATTGGGTTAACTTTCATTTAGAAGTGGTTTGAGGTCATTCCAACGGTGCGATCAAACGTTACGCCCAGTTTCTTGAAGACGGTCCAACCTAAACCGACCGGTTTAGCGACGTAGAAAAAAAGGAAAATTTTTGTTTTCACTTATTTTGACCTGGGTTTACCTAAGGTTTAGTGGAGAAAGACTCTAGACCTATTTATACTTATTTTTAAGCCAATTTTTAGGCTACACTTTTTTCTGTTTAGACTTTTGGCAAATTTGTAAGCTTAGGGGAGACGAAACTCTGATTCTACATCTTTTGAGAATAATTTATGAATCTTATTTTATTTTCTATAATATCGATTATGAGTTTTTCTTATTCCCCTTGCTTGTTTTCTGTTTCCATGTCTGAGTAGTTTCATAGTTAGGTATAGTGCTTTAGATTTCTTAAAAGAACATAGGCGAGCGAATCGTCCTTAGCCAACAAAAGTTGATGCTAGGGCGATTCGTGAACATATCAAACCAATTCGTTAATGGTGGTCTAGAATTTTAAGTTCAAACGATAGTTTAGAATCATAGGTTGTTAGATTTAGTAATCAATACCACGACAATGGATTGATTAAAGATTTATGCTCGAAATTTATGCTAAATCATTCTCTGAATAATTGCATGGTTCATGACCTCTAGATTCCTGCGAAAAACCCTTAGCCTAACGCTTTTCCTTATTGATTTTCACATCGTTATTACTTATTTGGTTTCATCTTGCAAATCAAAACCATATTTTCGTCTTAGCTCTATTTCACTTGTGAGATTTGTAGTGTAACATTGGTCCTTGTTGATTTGATCCCATCTATATTACTATGATAGTCTGTTATCTTGTAATATTTTATTTAGGTTATTCCTGAAGTGTTTCAAGAATTGGCGATGTTGCTGGGGACCAATAGCGTTATATTCGAATATGAAACTGAAATTTAGTCTAAGGTTTACTAACTTACTTTATCTAATTCTCTTGTGTGTTTCAGGTGACTAACCAAAAGCAAGGTAGAGTTACCAGAAGCAAGGGCTTCGAGAACCTTCTTGAGCTTAACAACCAATGGCTAGCAAGGTTAGAACGAACGAACAGAAAAGCTAAGTCAAATCACGTCATCATGGACGATCTAAACAACAACCAACAGGACGCTGCAGCTGCCGAACTTCAGAGGCTACAACAGCAAGTGCATCAAATAATGCAGCACACAACTGCAACTTCAACAGCAGATGCCATCGGGGACTCACACACGCCCCACTCCTTCTACCAGAACAGAGGTGCTATCTGCCCACCATCTGTTATGAGGCAAGATTATGAGATCAAGCCTCGGATTATCGCATTGGTGAAGTAGCACATGTTCCATGGTTTGCCTGCAGAGCATCCAATGGACCACATTGAGAATTTTGAAGAGATTTGCAACACCACTAAGTCAAATGGGGTACCTGCTGATTACCTCAAATGCAAGTTATTTCATTTCTCTTTGGTGAACAAAGCATTGGGATGGCTCAAGTCACTACCTCATGGATCATTGACTACTTGGGACTAATGCAGAGCTTATTTTTTGGACCACTTCTACACCAACTCTAAGACAACTTCATTGCGGAATAAAATAACTACTTTCCAACAGCATGTGGGAGAGTCTTTTTGCGAAACTTGGGAGAGGTTCAGAGAGTACCACAGAGAGTGCACACACCATGGTTACTCAAATGAGCATATTCTACGATGGAGTTGCATGGGATTGCAAGCACGCTCTTAATGATGCGAGCAATGGAGACTTCATGACCAAAACTAAGGAAGGAGCATTCCAGTTGATAAAGAACTTGGCTGTAAGTTCTGGAAATCGCTGCCCTGAGTACGACAGGTCTAAACGTGTCAACAATGTGGAGTCACAGAAGATTGATGAGCTGACTGCGAAAGTGAACTTGCTGTTGTAGGGAAATCAAAGAGGTGTGCAGTCTTGTGAGGAGACAGGAGATGCAGTTTTCTATCAGGGATTAGCTGAAGATGAGAGTGATGAGCTGCAGGAGGTGAACTTCGTTTGTGGACATGGGTATGTGCAAAACAGAGGATTCAACCATAATTACCGAAACTATCCGCATATGTCTTACAGAAACACCAATATCAAAAATCCCCAAGATCAAGTCTACCCCCAGCAAGCTCAACAATCCCAAGGAAAAACGTTTGTGAAAAACGCAGGCGTCTCAGGTTTTTCTCAGGGGTTCCAAGGTCAGAACAATTTCCAGGGTGGGTATAAATAGAAACAACCATTCATCACCTTCTAGACATCATCACCAGCCCTATTCCAAGTTCTTGCGAGCTCTGCGAATGTCTCTCAAGATGAGGTTAAGGTATTTATGCACAATGTCTCTCACTAGCAAGTATAAGTCTATTTCTACGCATGTGAAGAAACTCGACACACAAGTAGCACAGACTGCTGATGCAGTCAAGAGACAGCCAGAAAAGTAGAGACAAATCCCAGAGAGCATTGCAATGCAATCACTGCTCAAGGAGAAAAGAAGACTATACATGACTTGAAGAATGAGTTGGAAGCACATGTTATTGCAGCAGAGAAGAAATACGCTTCCATCACCCCAACACCATATGTTCCTAAGGTGCCATACCCTGAACCACCCATACACCTCAGGAAGCCTATTAGTGCAGAGAAGCAAAGTGGTTTTGATAAGTTGGTGAGGAGGATTCCCCATGAACTCTCATTTGAAGAAGCCTTGAAAGACCGATCTTTGTTAGATTTCTTCTAGAACTGCAGAGAGACTCTCGAAGAGATTAATGCACTCTTCGTCAAGGCAATGAGCACACCACCACCAATGAAGCAGTTGTCTAAGATTGAAGACCCCGAAAAGTTTGTTGTTCCATGTTCTATCTTTGGAATTGAATTTAAAGAATCTCTTGTAGATTCTGGGTCTAGCGTGAATCTAATGTCGAATGTTTTTGGAGAGAGGTTGAGAATTGTTAATATGAAGCCTCCTCAGATGACTCTTGCGTTCCCTAACTCCTCCACCACGACCCCATATGGTATCATCACTGATTTGCTTAGTAATGTAGGAAATTGCATGGTTCCTATTGATTTCCAGGTTGTGGAGATGAGTGAAGGTTTTGATATGCCTTTGACTCTGGGAAGACCATTCATGGCTACAGTGGGGCAGTTGTAGACATGCCCAATAAGAAAATTTCACTCTCTATCATTGACAAAAATGTCGTCTACAAAGCCATCCCCAATATAGGAGCTCTCGAACACGTCTCTTGCATCACTATTGTCACAGGAGGGACGCTGGTGGTTGAACCTTGGAAAGAGCCTTATGATGAGGACGATGTCAAATAGTATTAGATGATCCTCATATCATCAGAAAGAGCGACATTATAAATACTAAGGCACAAGGGAAGGTAAAAAGCAAAAGAGTCAAGGGAGATTATATAACTTTGATCCCTCAGAAGTGAGATGGAGATTCGATTGAGTATAAGGTGAAGTGCAAAAGAACTTTGAAGCCATTCTATAAGGCTAGAGTCATTCTCACTTCATAGCTGATGGAGAAAGGAAAAGAAGTTGTGAAGGGTATGTTTGGCAGAGTTCTAAGGCTGGAGATGTCTAATTGTGGAACTTGTTTTGGGGAAAGTCCTCATTCTCACCCTGACAGATACATGAGGCATCCAAGTCAAGCTAGTGACTGAAAAGAAGAGCTTGGTGGGAGGCAACTCACCGGTAAGTGTATATATTTCTCTTTTCAATTTATTTTGTTTCACTAACATTTTCTAATTTTTAGTTTTGTGTCTAAGTGTTTCAGGGTCTTAAATAAACAAAGAGAGAGAGAGAGAGAGAGAGAGAGAGAGAGAGAGAGAGAGAGAGAGAGAAGGCTCGGACCAACCAGATCGATCGATCCCACCATGTGGATCGATCGATCCCAAACATGATGCTTACGATCGGTCTACTCTGGATCCGAGCCCATGTAAGTCAACTTTGACTTTGAATTTGTCTCGTTTCTTTTCTATTTTCATTCTTTGAGCATGTTTATACCTTCTCTCTAGTTTATTCTCACACCGAGACGGTGTGAAGTAAGTACGAGGGAAGGTATTTGTCGTTACTAACGATGTTTTCTTTCTTTTGTTTTTTTTTTTAGTTATTTTGATGTTTTCCTTGAGTCATTATATGTTTTATTGTGTCAAAATTTGTTGGAGACTATGATTCTTTCTCTTGGATATATTGTTCTGACTTTTCATCTGAGTGACCATTATTGCAGAATTATTTTCGAATCAGACTAATGAAAAATCCAAAGGTTGACCAGTTAATCAGAGACATCCATGTTTCAAGAAGAATTCATATAGCCTGAGCCAGTTTTTGAGCTCTTCCTTTTACTTCATCATTGTGATTGGTGTCTTCAGAGCTTGACTCCTTATTCATATCTGATAAAGACAACCTGTGTGAAAGTATAGTTTTTCTTTCCCTGTTCTAGAAATAAGTTTTTCAATGCAGAAAGGATATGAATGGCACGAAAGTGAACCACGGATTCATGGCAAAATCCATCAATACTCTAGTCTCATGAAAGTATGTCAAAATGAGTGAATCGGGGATTCGGTGGCAAAAACCATCAGTACTCGAGTCTCTTGAACCTTTATCCTAAAAATAAATTTTTTTCAAAAAAGAGAAAAAAAGAGAAGAAGAAAAAAATGAATAAGTCTGGGGGAGAGGGAAAATACCAGAAGGTGTAAATGTTTGCTTGTCATGGTATCGAAAGGGAAATAGTCTATAAGGTTCTTGGTGTTGAACTGAAGCAATTAAGTTGCCTTTGAGGCCGTGCACAAAAGCTTCTTCCATCTCTCTTTCTCTTGTTGTTGCTTGATATAAGCTTAAATCTCTAATAATCTATACAAATTGTCACAATAATCTCTACAAATTGTCACAATAATCTCTACAAAATCTCACATGGTATCAGAGCATCAATGCTCTTGAAGGCCTAATTTTCGCAAGTATACTATGTTCTTACTCTATTTTTTTTTTCTCTTTGTCTTTCGAAAGCCATCAATGGAGAATCAGAGGCAAATAACTCTACCAGTTGTGGTTAAGGGAGACAACTATCTTTTGTGGTCAAGAACCACACAAACTGCTCTAAGGAGCCGTGGTCTATGGGAGCACATTGTTGGCTCTCAAGAAGTGTCCATGGATAAGGAGGAAGCCGATGCTGATGAAGGAGCAGTGGAGTCTCCAATCAAATCTGGCTATAGTAATGGGGATTCCAAGTGGATCCAAGAGGACCAGCTTGTTCATGCGGTTCTTCAGAGCTCTTTGGAGCCTTCTATCCTTGCATCTTACTCATATGTTGAAACTGCGAAGGAGTTATGGAACACTCTCTTGGGTGTCTATGGTAATAACTTAAATCTTAGTCATATTTTTGAGGTAAAAAGGCAATGAATGATCTCCAACAAGAGGAGAAGCCATTCAAGACAGTGTTTGGGGACTTCAGAACGTTGTGAGATGAATTGGAGATGCTGAGAGCTCCTATCACATAAATTAAGTACATGATGGAGAGGCGAGAGCAGGGTCAGGATTTTGGCCTCCTTCTCACTCTAAATGGATCGGTCACATGGCTGATCCACCACATTCTAAGGTTTGAGAAGCTGCCAACCTTGAATGAAGTATGTATGATGATCTAAAAAGAAGAAGGATCAAAAGGTCTCTTCCAAGGGACAAGTGAGACTGCTCATGTAAGCCAAGGGGCTTATCAACAAGCAAATAGAAGAAATGTTGTGTGTGATAATTGCAAGGCAATAGGTCACTGATATTCATACATTTTACATGTTCTAGCTTGCATTTTTAGTTAGCATTTTTAGTTATTTGCTTGCATGATCATAGCTTTGTTTAGCATTTTGGTCTCATTTAGAGTATTAGGTGTTTGCATCAGGTCATTCGGACATATGGTTCGTGAGATATGGCCGTTTTACCGAGAGCACTCCACCGGCCTCACCCAGCCCGGTGTGAAGAGCTTCTCGGGACAGGAGATCCACCGGCCAGTTCCACCGGCTTGCTCATGCCCGGCGTGAAGACCTTCCCAAGACAGGAGATACACCGACTTGCAGCACCAGCCTGAACTTTCCCGAGGCTGATCTTCAGGACGCAGCACACCGGCCGACTCAAACCAGCCGAAGCCACCCGACGTGCCTAAAAGACCTGGATGGACGAAGGGTCTCCAATCCGAATTAGCCTCGGTGGTCTTCACAAAAATTGTAGCCCAGTTAGTTAGCTGTCCACAGGAGGTAGTTTGAGACCATTCAGACATGTATTCCAGGACATGTATTCCAGGAGATATCGCGGTTTACCAACCGGTGCTCTTCTCACCTCGACCCACTTTTAACCGGGTCAACGCCCGGTTTGTCCCGGGTTGACCCGGTCCGCCCAAGACTTTTTATAAATAGTCAAAACCTAATTTTTATGACTAAGTTTTCTTCTTTTTAGAGTTGGGTTTTATCCCAAACTCTTCTTATGATGATTTTGGATGGATCTTCATCATTCATGCCACTCTAGTGAAGGATTCTTCAACCTTATCTTTTATTTAATGCATCTTCTTTATCTTTATGTGTTTTTCCCTTTTGTTATTCATGTTCTTTAGCCTTTAGACCCTTTTGTTGGATTTTTGGATTATGCTTGATTTAAATGGTTTGGTGATTGATTTTTGATGCTTATTTTCTTAATCTTTGCTTTCCTTCCTTATTTAGTGGTATTAATGCTAGATTTGGCTTGAGAAACTTAAATCTAGATCAAAGGGAAAATCATGCACACCAAGTGTTTGATGAAATTCTCAAAGAACAAAATAAGGGATTTACATGTCTTCGCTCATGAGAATGGATGTCTAAGGTGTATTTTGGTTTATAGAACTTGAGTTTAATGCTTGTTAGTCATTTAATCACAAATGATAATTTGATATTGATTAAGTGATTAACAAAGAGGTTAGTGTCATGAGAGTGACTTAATCTTATTCAAGTGTTCTAGACCTAAGGATTAGCATTAATTGTGTGCATTTGCATCATTAGTTAATTGTCTTGATGGTTAGATGATGATGATTTAGGTTGATTCTTGTTAAATCATTCACATAGGTTAGCTCTTAATGCTAGATTTAGATTGGGAGATCAAAACTAGAGCTAAGGCATTTCACGCCCGAGAGGTGTTCGATGAAATGCTTGAACCAAGCCTTTTGTGAGTTGCATATCCTAGCCAACGGAAGTTGATGTTTAGGGTGTTCAGTGAACCAATTGGAATTGTTTCTTAATGCTTGTTCATTATTTAATCACAAATGAAAATTTGTTCTTGATTAGATAATTAACAAAGTGATTAGTGCCATGGAAATGGATTAGTTATATTTATGAATCTCATGTTCTAGGATAGTGTTTAATGCAATATTTGTCATCATTATTTGATTGTTAATCATTCATTTGCTTATTTAATTCATGATCCAACATTTCTATTTTTTTTTTTTTTAAATCATTGTGGATTTTTTTGTTCTCTCTTGAACAATAGTAGATATCATTTGTTCAATAGTAGACTTTTCGGTCATTCTAGATATCAATTACTCTAGATACTAAGTAGTATAAGAGGTATCGAATCCAATGGGTTGATTTCCAAAACACCAAAAATACATAGAACTATTTAAGTTAAGCAACAAGATTGGTTTGGTTTCAATTCTAGTAATCCTAATTTATTTCAAACAAGGCAAATAAGTAAACAAGTACTAATCGATATTTAACAGTTAATTAAAGCAAGCTCTATAGTGAGGTTATTGACTTTGGTGAATTCAATGATTGATCAAGGATGCTAAATAACACAACAAGCATTTCTCCCTAGGCTTAGAATATCAAAACAAGATTAACCCACTTCCATGGTCTTAATCACTTTGTTAATTAGCAAATCAAGAACAAACTTCCATTTGTGAAGAACTAATTAACAAACATGAATATCCAATTCCAATGACCATAATACTCTTTAGGCATCTAATTCCTTAGGCTAAATAAGTAAAATCTCTTATCTAACTTGTAGGGGCATTTCATCAAACACCTTATGTGCATGAAATGTCCTAAGGTCTAAACTAGCTTTTCCAAGCTTAATCTAGCATTAAGAATCTTAGATACGAGAGGGAGAAGATGATCTAGATCCTAAACATCCTTAACCTATCAAGAAGACACCTAATTTACCTCACCCATGAGCTTTAAAGCAAACTACTCACTAATCATCATAAGATCCTTAAATCCCATAAGAGAAATAGATGATCCCATGATTATGTGATTAGAGAGATCAAAGATTAAAGAAAGAAAGATGAAAACTTAATTAAATAAACTTAGATTGCATAAATAAACAAGATCTCTTACAAAAACTTAGCAAATCACCAAAAGGGGGTTCTTTGCCTTAGAAAAATAAGATAATCCCATGAAAATTAGGCTTATGGGTATAAATATTGAATAGTGACGAACCGGGCGACCCGGGATAAACCGGGTACCGACCCGGTTGAATTGGGTAAGAAACGGTTATGGGGGGTTTGCACCGATCGACCCTGGATCGGTGCAAACAATCGGTGCAAATGGTCTTCCGCATGTCTGTTGAACGGATGCGAGCTGGTCGGTGTTGGGGATGCGAGTTCCAGCTGGATCGGCACCATTTGATCGAACGTTGGATTAGTACCGATCAACTTCACCGCTCCAGGATCGATCGGTGCTAACCTTTTGCTGATTCGGTCCTCCTTAGGATGCAATACCGATCAACTGTACCGACCCAGGAGGGATCGGTGCTGATCTTCTTCTCTCTTTGTGTCTCCCTCGGAATGCTTCCATCGATCAACTGCACCGATCCAGGAGGGATCAGTGCACTTGTCTGGAACTTCTATCTTCGGGTTGAGGGATCCTTCTGATGCTATACCGATCCAATGCACCGATCCAGGAGGGATCGGTGCATTCTCCTTGTTGAGGCGCTTCTCTCGGATGTCTGACACCGATCAACTGCACCGACCCAGGAGGGATCGGTGCGTCTTCTGAGAATCCCTTTGAACTTCATGCTTCCTCCTTCATGCTACCTAGAAACCACTCCAAAACATGCAAAAACTCTCTAGGACCTAATGCAACAGCCTAAAACCTAACAAATACATAAGTGCTAAATAAAACCATGATTATGCATGCAAATGACACAAAAATCTAAGTGAAATGCATGCTAGAACCTGTAAAATATGAGAATATCAACTTCCCCTAACTTACTTCCTTGCTTGTCCTCAATCAATAAGAAAGGGAGAGAGATTGAAATGAGAGCTCAAATCCACAACGTCATCGAAAAAGTTCAAGTTCAATCGCCAAGTTGCTAGCTCTAATTTGCGATCAAGCAAGTCTACTCAAAAGAAGCTAGCCATATCTTTCCCTACACGAACCAAACTAGAGTCTCAACTTACACAAGCAATCCTATCATCCAATCCTTTGACATTCAATTAAAATTTTCAAGTGAATCATGTTTATGCAAGGTGATATGCTCAAATTAATACCCTATTTAGATACTAAAGCAGTTGTCGTAGTATAGCTAGGGGTCGAAAACAAGGACTCACAGAAACACACAATAGATTATATAGGTGAGAATCACGTTAAGCAATCAATGGTATTGAAAGACAGAATGTAAATTAAAACGGTTGTGAATTCAATTGGAGAAAGATAGGTTCACGGTATTTCTCAGGGAATCACTGAATGTAGACAAACTAATTAACAGGATTCAGATTTATCGCGGTTCTTGAACTCAAATCACTAAGATATAGCTAACCAACTCTCGTTGCGAAAACTATCTAAATCTAAATCCTAGGAATTCCAAATCTCTTTGCGAATCCTAAAGTCTAAATCAGCTTTTTAATCAGGTTTGATTTGTTCACAAAACAACTAAACCAAATCTCTTTGCGAATAGTTATTTTGCTCACCCTAGGTTCTATCAGGTAATTAATCGCACTCTTGCGCCTAATCAATTATCCTAAGATCTAAGTTCTAGGTGATCAATCTAGAATTAGCTTTGCAAACAACCTATGGTGAAGAACTAATTCAGATATTGAATCCTAATAATAAATCAACCTAGCATTCAGAGAAAACCCTATTAAGAACCCTGAACCTAACAAAGGATCTACTCAGACATGAAAATTGAAGCAATAAACATGTTTGAATAAATCATCAAATAAAATAGAAAGAGTAACAAGAGGGTTCGAAATCTTCTCTCGGACGAACAGAGTTTCAGACTTGTCTCCCGTCAAAAAGCTCTCTCATAAAAACCAGAATAAAATAAGCCTAGCCATCAAAGTAGCTGTAAAACCTAATTAAATAGTCTAAACACGAATTGGGGTCTTCTTGTAAATATTAAAGTCTTCTGGGCAAGTTCTGCAATTCTTCAAACTTTATTAAAAGACGCGACTTGTAATCTGCTTCGATGGGTGTCGATCGATTCCAGGGGGTATCGATCGATAATTAACGCTTCGATTAGGCTCTTAGTCACCAGACTTCAGTTTCGCTCCAGAATGCTCCATACAACTCCAATATCTCCAATAATGCTCCAAATGTGCTAAAACCTGTAAAAGACTCTATAATAAAATAAAGACTCGATAAAACAGATTTATATCATGGCTTAAACGGGATAAAAACCATGATATATCAACTCCCCCAGACTTAACTTTTGCTTGCCCTCAAGCAAATAGAAGACTAAACCACAGAAAGAGATTTGAAAACGTAAAGACTCACATGTTCTTGAAACATTGCAATGACCAATTTCCCAAACACCCAAATGTCACTTAACCAGCTGTTATGATCTAACCACCATGTACTTCTCCGTAGACATTCACAGCTTCCCAGACTACACACATTATCTCCCAGTATTGTTCAATCAAGTCATCCTCGCCAGTTTCATCACTGTGATTAACACCAAGATCCTTCTATATTCTTTCTAATACAATATCATAACAAGGAACCACCCTTTTTCACACTTTTTGGTATCATTTCTCCCCCCCCCAGACTTATTTCTTATTATGTTCTTTCTTTTATTTTCAGCTTTGCATATACACATCAAGGTATGAGACGCGAGTATTGATGGTGTTAGCCACCTAATCCCCGGTTCTTCCCTTTCAACGTATCAAAGGATGTAGGCGAATAATGGCATCATAGGAAAATCCTAGCCTCGCTTCCAAACCTCTGTGTGATCATTCCCTCTCGAGTAGAATAATGGGATCGCTGGAAATTTTCCTAACCCTCTACTCAGAAGAAAATCATATCATCTTTTAATGCATCTATTTATTAATTAACTTGTAACAGGGAGAGAAATACCGTTATTTTCAAACACATGGGTTCCTTCGTCATATACGAATGAGAAATCAAGCTCTATAGACACTAACCACATTGATGAAGTACAAAAATTTGGCTCAGGATTTAAGGAACTTTGCTTGAAACATGAGTGTCTTCTAGTCAACTGGTTAGCCTTTGGATTTTTCATTAGTCGATCTAGAGCTGATTCTGTAACAATGGTCACTTAGAAGCAAGGTCAGGTCAATAGATTCAAGAAAAAGATCACAGTCTCAGACAAAATTTTGACTCAATAAAACAACGAATGACTCGAAAACGGACTGACTCTAAGAAAAACAAAAACAAAGTCAGCGACTACCTCCCCCAGACTTAAACAACATTGTCCCCAGTGTTATCTAGCCTAGAGTCGGTGAAAGAAAACAAATGAATCAAATGGAGTCATGAGAAACAAGAAGTTACCGTGCTGGAACATTGAGTATCGATCGACACACAGCTTGGTATCGAGCGATACCAAGCTTAAATCGATACGATGTTCTCTGTATTTGCGTACGGTGTCGACCGATACCAAGGGTATCGATCGACACTCAGACGATTTCGTGTTCGCTCCTTGTTTATCCTGACACAGACACAAAAACGAAAAATAAAAAGAAAAAGACTCAAAAACAAACTCACCAGTGGGTTGCCTCCCACTAAGCGATCGTTTAAATGTCATTAGCTTGACTGTACCGCCGTTCAGGCAGTGGGTGCATCATCCAGAGACATTATGTGTCCGTCTGGAATCTCGGCTTTCGCCCAATAGTGTTTCACCCTTTGTCCGTTGATAGTGAACTCCTCTCCAGAAGGATTTGTCAGGACAATCACACCATGTGGTCTAACCTCCTTGACTGTGAATGGACCTGACCAACGAGAACGCAATTTACCGGGAAACAATTGCAAACGAGAGTTATACAGAAGTACCTGATCATTTGGTTCAAAGTGCCTGGAGATTATCTTCTTGTCATAGTATGCCTTAGTCCTCTCCTTGTACAGCTTCGAGTTCTCAAAGGCAAGATGCCTAATCTCATCGAGCTCATTCAGCAATTGATCAATCGCTTCTCAGCAGCAGTTTTGATGTCGAAATTCATCCTCTTTGTGGCCCATGCTGCCTTGTGCTCGATTTTTACTGGAAGATGGCATGACTTTCCATACAGCAAGTGAAACTGTGTAGTCCCAAGTGGTGTCTTGTAAGCCGTCATGTAAGCCCAAAGTGCGTCATCCAGTTTTACAGACCAATCCTTCCTTGTAACGTTCACTGTCTTCTCCAGGATTTCCTTGATCTGCCTGTTGGAAACCTCAACATGTCCACTTGTCTGAGGGTGATACGGAGTAGCAACACGATGGTTTACACCATACTTTTTCAACAGCTTCGCGAAAATTTTGTTGATAAAGTGAGAACCACCATCACTTAGCACAATTCGAGGTACTCCAAAGCGAGGGAAAATGATAGTCTTAAACAGCTTAAGAACCACCGAAGAATCATTGGTTCTGCTAACAATTGGTTCAACCCACTTAGACACATAATCCACAGCAACCAAGATGTATTTGTGTCCGTATGATAAGGGAAAGGGACCCATAAAATCAATGCCCCATCAATCGAAAATCTCAACCTCAAGGATGAAATTCTGTGGCATCTCATGTCTCTTACTGATCTTCCCTCTCCTCTGGCAAGCATCGCACTGCGAAACAAAAGCATGTGCATCCTTAAAGATAGTAAGCCACCAGAAGCCTGCTTGAAGGACCTTGGACACTGTCTTGAAGGTGGCAAAGTGTCCAGCATAGTCGGATCCATGGCAATGAAACAACACTTTCGGTACTTCTGATTCAGCAATGCATCTTCTGTAGATACCATCAGAACAGTGCTTGTACAAGTAAGGTTCATCCCAGAAGTATTGCCTTATGTCCCGCAAGAACTTCTTCTTGTGATAGCTCTTTAGATGCTTTGGTTCTGCATTTGCAGCGAGGTAGTTGGCAATATCAGCATACCATGGTTGATCAGAATCGGCTGCAGCTACTAGATACTCCTCTGAAACACCAAGGTGTTCAACAGTCAGAACTGGTTCGGGAATCGTCTGGTATCGACCGATACCATAGGAGCGTCGATCGATACCAAGACCTGCAATTCGTGGGAATTGCTGAGTTTCTGCGAAGCCCATCCGAAATTCGGTTTCGATGAAGTAAACGGATTCCAATGGTAGTTGATCATCAATGGGGACATCTGCATCGATCCGAATCCACGAGAGATGGTCAGCGACCCCGTTCTCTCTACCTTTCTTGTCCTTAATCTCGATGTCGAAACCCTGTAGCAAAAGAACCCAACGACAAAGACGAGGCTTAAGGTCCTTGTTCTGCATCAGATACTTGAGAGCAGCGTGATCAGTATGGACAATCACTTTGCTCCCAATCAAGTAGGATCGAAACTTCTCAAAAGAGAAAACGACTGCAAGTAGTTCCTTCTCTGTATTGCTATAGTTCCTCTGAGCATCGTCCAAAGTCCTGCTAGCATAATAGATGACGTGCAGCTTCTTATCCTTCCTTTGAGCCAGAACAGATCCAACAGCAAAGTCACTAGCATTGCACATAATCTCAAAAGGCAAAGTCCAATCAGGAGGTTGCACAATAGGGACACTCACCAAAGCCTTTTTTATCTCCTCAAATGCTGCAAGACAATCAGATGTGAAATTGAATTTGATCTCCTTGCACAGTAAAGCAGTGAGTGGGTGTGCTATCTTGGAGAAATCTTTGATAAATCTCCTGTAAAATCCAGCATGACCAAGGAAACTTCGAATATCCTTCACAGAATTTGGTAGTTGGAGGCTCGTCATAACCTGAATTTTTGCCTTGTCAACTTCGATCCCAGCCTCAGAAACTTTGTGCCCAAGTACGATACCATCCTAGACCATAAAGTGATACTTTTTCCAGTTAAGGACCAAATGTTTCTCTTCACACCTCTGTAGCACTTTGCACAAGTTAGCCAAACAGTCTTTGAACGATGATCCATACACTGAAAAATCATCCATGAACACCTCCATGAAATCTTCAATCATGTCTGTGAAGATAGACATCATGCATCTCTGAAAAGTGGTTGGAGCGTTACACAGTCCAAATGGCATTCTCCTGTATGCGAATGTGCCATATGTACATGTAAAGGTCATCTTCCCTTGGTCATCTTGATGTATTGGAATCTGGAAGAAACCTGAATATCCATCGAGAAAACAGTAGTAGGGATGACTAGCCAACCTTTCCAACATCTGGTCAATGAATGGCAATGGAAAATGATCCTTCCGTGTAGCTGCATTCAGCTTCCTGTAATCAATGCACATTCGATGCCATGTGATAGTTCTGGTAGGAATCATCTCATCATTCTCGTTCTTCACCATGGTTATCCCTTCTTTCTTAGGAACAACGTGCACTGGACTGACCCAAGAGCTATCCGAAATAGCATAGATAACACCAGCTTTCAAAAGCTTCATCACCTCCTTCTTGACCACTTCCATCAGATTCGGATTCAGCCTCCTCTAATGCTCAATTGAGGTCTTTGACTCGTCCTCAAGGTGAATCCTATGCATGCACAGGTCCGGTGATATACCTGAAATGTCATCAAGAGAATAGCCAAGAGCTTTGCGATACTTGCGCAGCTTGTTCAGCAGTAAGGCATTCTCTGCGTTGTTAAAAGAAGCATTGACAATTACTGGGTATGTAGAATTAGGACCAAGAAAACTATACCTCAGATTTGGTCGGAGTGGCTTTAGTTCCACTTTGGGAGCGTTCTCTGCACTCCAATCTTCAAGCCCAACAGCTTGCTTAGAACATTTGGCCAACTCTCCCTCGAGTCGCAGGATATCAACCGATACCAGGGGGTATCGATCGATACTAGCGATGCTGAGTCAAGCATCTTCGAGTATCCAGCTGTATCGTCACACGAATGCATCTCTGAAGTGGCTGAACATACCAATGCTCTCTCTAGTGGATCCTCAGGATACATCTCTAGGAAGTACTCTTCAGCTATGTCACTGAAGGTGTCAACAAAGAAAGTCTGCCCATCTATGGTTGGTCTCTTCATCATCTTATCCATGTGAAAAGTCATGACCAAATCACCAATGTTAAGAGCGATCTTCCCATTCTTGTAATCAATCAAAGCACCAGCTGTTGCAAGGAAATGTCTGCCTAGGATAAGAGGATCCTTAGGCTCAGCATCATACTTCAGGACGATGAAATCAGTTGGGATAAAGCAATTCCCAATCTTAATCGGGACGTCTTCGAGTAGTCCCTCTGGAAGTCTAACTGAACGATCAGCAAGTATCAGGGATATCCTCGTGGTTTTGAAATCTATCATCCCCATCCTTTTGGCAATTGAATATGGCATGAGGTTGACGCTTGAGCCCAGATCACAAAGAGAGCGCTCAAATCTGTCTGTGAATATCGTACAGTCCAACACAAAACTCCCTGGGTCTGGCAGCTTCTTTGGTATTCTATTGGTCAGGATTGCACTGCACTCATGAGTAATCATCAAGCACCCCTCTTCAAGGTTCACGTTGCTGGATACCATCCGCTTGACATATCTCCTAAAGGCTGGAGAAGTCTTGATGGCATCGATGAAAGGAAGTTCAACGACCAACTTATCCATGATCGCTTTGCATCTAGAGTCTTCTACCTCCTTCTTAGTCTTCCCAGCAGCTCTGGGATAAGGTATCCTCGGCGTGTAAACTCTTTCTGCAGCTACATTAGGTACTTCTTTCGAAACCTTAGGAGTCGATTCGACTGAAGTGGTATCGATCGATCTGACTTGTAATCAATACTGAAGTGGTATCGATCGACACACGCGGTTTTGATTTGTCCCGTGAAAGTATTCTGATAGGTGTCGACCGATGCTGGCTAGTGTCGATCGATGTTGGGGCGATTTTGGTATCTTCATCGTCAAGATCGATGAGAATATCTGTAGTTTGGCCAATTTTCGCTGAGAGTTGTTGTTGAAGTTTCGGTTGTTGTTGAATTGATTCCTCTGACCCTGAAAACCAGAACCACCAATGTAGTTAACATCCTCTACTTCATCCTCGTTGAATACCTTGAATTCTTCAGCAAAGCGAACAGCCTTTTGCATCTTGCCCATCAGAAAATTGTGCATAGAATCCAACTTGGCTTGAACATCATCAATCTGTGAACCATCCATGTTACCAGCTAGCTTCTTCCGCTAAAAATCAGCATTCTTGGTGCTATTACTAGACGCCAAGTTCTCAATCAGTACATAGGCTTCATCAGGATACTTGGTGTTGAAGTTTCCGTTGCTCGAAGCATCCAAAGTCATCTGATACCTCTAATCGAGCCCTCTGAAAAAGAATCCCATCAAATGAACATCAGAGTATCCGTGATGTGGACAATCTCTCTGATACGATCTGAATCTCGTCCAAGCAGCCTTGAACGCCTCAGTAGGTCCTTGAGTAAATTGGGATATCGTGTTCCTCAGATCGTGCATCATCATAGAAATTGTTCAGAAAAGCAGTCTTAGTTTGATCCCAGGTAGTCAGCGATCCATGAGTCAACTGCTTCAGCTAGTAAGTTGCTTCTCCACCAAGTGAGTATGGGAAAAGCTTGCAGAAGAGGTAGTCGTAGGACACTCCATTGCTCTTGATTCTAGTGACCAAGTCCTCGAACCTCTCAATGTGATCATCGGATGTTCGCTGGAAAGACCATGAAAAAAGTGCTGGCTCACAAGAGTGTAGTATGCAGGCTTCAGCTGAAAGTCATTCCTGTGATAAGTTGGAGGACGAATCGCTGAGCATTTGCGTAAAACTGGTCAGGTATGTTGCACTCACCAATCGTCCTACCACGATTAACCACAGCGTTCTCAGCATTAACTGCGTTCGCGTTCCCAGCGACATTCCCAGCGACAACAGGAGCAGGTGGAATGATGTTCCCCTCTCCATCCAGACGTTGTCCTATCTCGTTGCACAAACGACCCTCTGGGTCCCTGTAAGCACCAGCTTCATCTTGAACCAACTCCACTTGATTGTTGTTCATCCTTGCTGGTTTCTTTGCTTTTCGGTTTGCGCGTTCCACAAGTGCTAGCTGCTCCAATGACAGTTCAACTAGCTGAGTGTTCTTGTTTCCTCTGGTTTTGTGATTAGGCATACACCTGAAAACAGAAGTCAAGAACGTAAGTAATCGGTAACATGATGAGTATCGACCGATACCAAGTGGTGTCGATCGATATCAACAAAAAGAAAACGGCTAGTATCGACCGATACTAGATAGTATCGATCGATACCGTCGAGCTTAGTCAAATTTCTCAGATTAAAATCTAATGGCGAATTGAGTCCCCGACAACGGCGCCAAATTTGATATGCTCAACTTAATACCCTATTTAGATACTAAAGCAGTTGTCGTAGTATAGCTAGGGGTTGAACACAAGGACTCACATAAATACACAATAGATTATATAGGTGAGAATCACGCTAAGCAATCAATGGTATTGAAAGACATAATGTAAATTAAAACGGTTGTGAATTCAATTGGAGAAAGATAGGTTCAAGGTATTTCTCAGGGAATCACTGAATGTAGACAAACTAATTAACATGATTCAGATTTAGCGCGGTTCTTGAACTCAAATCACTAAGATATAGCTAACCAACTCTCGTTGCGAAAACTATCTAAATCTAAATCCTAGGAATTCCAAATCTCTTTGCGAATCCTAAAGTCTAAACCAACTTTTTAATCATGTTTGATTTGTTCACAAAACAACTAAACCAAATCTCTTTGCGAATAGTTATTTTGCTCACCCTAGGTTCTATCAGGTAATTAATCGCACTCTCGCGCCTAATCAATTATCCTAAGATCTAAGTTCTAGGTGATCAATCTAGAATTAGCTTTGCAAACAACCTATGGTGAATAACTAATTCAAATATTGAATCCTAATATTAAATCAACCTAGCATTTAGAGAAAACCCTGAACCTAACAAGAGATCTACTCAGACATGGAAATTGAAGCAATAAACATGTTTGAATAAATCATCAAATAAAATAGAAAGAGTAACAAGAGAGTTCGAAATCTTCTCTTGGACGAACAGAGTTTCAGACTTGTCTCCCTTCAAAAAGCTCTCTCACAAAAACCAGAATAAAATAAGCCTAGCCATCAAAGTGGCTGTAAAACCTAATTAAATAGTCTAAACACGAATTGGGGTCTTCTTGTAAATATTAAAGTCTTCTGGGCAAGTTCTGCAATTCTTCATACTTCATTAAAAGACGCGACTTGTAATCTGCTTCGATGGGTGTCGATCGATACCAGGGGGTATCGATCGATACTTGACGCTTCGATTATGCACTTAGTCACTAGACTTCAGTTTCGCTCCATAATGCTCCATAAAACTCCAATATCTCCAATAATGCTCCAAATGTGCTAAAACCTGTAAAAGACTCTAAAAGACTGTATAATAGAATAAAGACTCGATAAAACGGACATATATCATGGCTTAAACGGGGTAAAAACCATGATATATCACAAGGTAAGTGAATTCATTTGGCTCGGGAATAGGTCTTGAGATTAAAATGATCTCAAACGTATGGGCTCATTCTGATGCAAGGGATCTCTTAATTAAAGGGTAAGCTATACCAAAATGCTAAGGGCAACCTATGCATACAAGGATATATTTATATCTACTCAATGCTTAGAAGTAATGCCTAAATCCTTAGCAATTCTAACAATTAAAATCCCAACTTAGACTACCCTTATTCCTCAAGGCTTTTTACCTTCTTCTTCCACACGTCTTCTTTCTCTCGTTTCTCTTGGGGAAATTGTTTTCTTCTTCCTTGACTCATGGTATGGTGCTTTTACTTCTTTTCTTTTAGCTCTTTGATATATCATGGTTATTACCCTATTTAAGCCATGATATAAGTCATTTTTATAGAGTCTTTATAGTATTTTGGAGTCTTTTAGAGTCTTTTACAGGTCTTAGCACGTTTGGAGCATTATTGGAATTATTGGAGCTTTCTGGAGCAGTTTGGAGCAGAAGCTGAAGTCGTGTTGCTGAGTACCTGATTTCACGGCTAGCATCGATCGATACTCTTCGAGGCTGACACGACATGCGACTTTAATAAAGAGTTGAAGAATTGCAACTTGGTCCAGAAGTCTTTAATAATTACAAGAAGACCCAATTCGTGTTTTAGGTTATTTATAGGATTTTTACAGCCACTTGTAGGCTAAGCTTTATTTTCTATACTTTGGTTTGAGACAAGTCTGAATCTCCCTTCGTCCGAGATCAGATCTTAAAACCTCTTGTTATTTTTATTTTCTATTGATGATTTATTCAAACATGTTGATTGTTTCATTCTCCATGTCTGAGTAGATCCACTTTAGGTTCAGGGTTCTCATAAGGGTTTTCTCTGAATGCTAGGTTAATTATCTGTTTAGGATTCACCATCTGAATTAGTTCTTCGCTTAGGTTGTGTTCAAAGCTAATTCTAGGTTGACGAATCTGGAACTTAGATCTTAGGATAATTGATTAGGCTTATCAAACCTGAACTTTAAAGCTGATTTAGACTTTAGGATTCGCAAAGAGATTTGGAATTCCTAGGATTTAGATTTAGATAATTCTCGCAACGACAATTGGTTAATTATACCTTAGTGATTTGAGTTCAAGAACTGCGCTAAATCTGAATCCTGTTAGTTAGTTTATCTGCATTCATTGATTCCCTGAGAAAAACCCTGAGCCTATATTTCCCAATTTAATTTCTGCACTGCTTTTAATTACATCTTCTGGCTTAGCTTAATTCTCAGCTATACAATCTACTGTGCATCTTCGTGAGTCTTTGTGGTTCGACCCCTAACTATATTACAACTACTGTTTTAGTACTGTTAGGGTATTAATTTGAGCATATCAAATTTTGGCGCCGTTGCCGGGGACTCAATTTCGCCATTAGGTTTTAGCTGTCGAGTTTCGACTAAGTCCGTCAGTATCGATCGATACTCACTAGTATCGGTCGATACTCCGGCGATTTCTTTGTTAGTATCGATCGACACCACTTGGTTTCGATCGATACTCAATGTATTTTTCTGGTTACTTACGTGCCTTGTCTAGTGTTTTGTTTGCAGGTGTATGCATGTTCGTGAAACCAGGAGCAACAAGAGCACTCAGCTAGTTGAACTGTCATTGGAACATCTAGCGCTTGTGGAACGCACAAACAGAAAGACCAAGCAAACATCAGGGATGAACAACCCAGTGTTTTTAAGAGCTGATGAAGCTGGGATTCTGAGAGACCAAGAGGGTCACGTGTGCAATGAGAGAGGGCAGCGACTTGATGAGGCTGGAAACGTCGTTGTCACTGCTGCTATTATTGAGATTGTCGCGCCAGCTGGGCGCGCTAACGTTGGGAATGCTGCGGGTGATCGAGGTAGAACACTTGCCGAGCACAACAGACATGATCAGTTCTATGCCAATCGATCTGCGATTCGCATCCCAACTTTTCAGAGGAACGACTTCGAGCTGAAACCTGCGTACTATGCTCTTGTAAGTCAGAGCCCTTTCCATGGTCTCCTTCATGAGCATCCCATGGATCATATCGAGAGGTTCGAGGATTTGGTCACTGGGATGAAGTACAATGGAGTGCCCAACGAGTTCCTATTCTGCAAACTTTTCTCATACTCTCTTGGTGGGGATGCTGCTTATTGGCTGAAGCAGTTAGCTCCTGATTCTCTAACTACATGGGATGAGACGAAGAAAGCATTCATGTGCAACTTCTATGATGATGCAAAGTCTAAAGAGCTCAGGAACAAAATTTCCCAGTTTTCTCAAGGTCCAACAGAGGGACTCAAGGCAGCTTGGATTCGTTTCAAGTCATATCAGAGGGATTGTCCGCACCATGGGTTCAATCAGGTTCAGCTGCTGGGCACATTCTACAAAGGGATCGATTGGAGGTACCAGATGGCTCTGGATACTGCGAGTAATGGAAATTTCAACACCAGATATCCAGATGATGCAGTTGTGCTAATTGAGAACTTGGCGTCTAGTAATAGCACCAAGAATGCCGATTTCGAGAGGAAGAAGCAGGCTGGAGGAATTGATGCATCGCATATAGCTGAAGTTCAAGCCAAACTGGATTTCTTGATCGGGAAGAATCAGAAAGCGGTCCAATTTGCTGCTGAGAATGAAGTAGAAGATGTTAACTACGTTGGTGGTTCTGGATTTCAGGGTCAGCAATTTGGGTACAACAACAACCGGAACTTCAGCAACAACACTCGAAATTACGGGAACTCTTCGTACCAGCCCATCCCTCCAAAGTCCACAGATAATAAAATGGAACTCATGATGGAACATGTTCTTCAGGGACAGCAGAAGTTGCAGGTGGATTTCAATGGAAAGTTTGACTCGCTGTACACTGACCTGAATGGAAAAATTGACCACCTGAATGGGAAGATCGAAGCTGTCAGTCTCTCCCAGAGGAAGCTGGAAACTCAAGTTGCTCAGACCGCATCAGCTGTGCAGAGGCAGGAAGGTTTTCTTCCAGGGAGAACTAAAAATCCGAGAGCACACGTTAATGCAATCTCCTCAAGTGCAAAATTTTTTGATGAGGATCTTGAAATCGTCAATGCATCGATCGATACCCCTAAGTGTCGATCGATGCCGGTTACAATTCTGAAACGGGATACTTCCAAAACCCGTGTATCGATCGATACCCCATTGGTATCGGTCGATACTGAGGCGATTTCTGAGGAGACAACTGAGACTTCGACTGTGGTGCCTCAAGTAGTTGCAGAACGAGTGTATATACCCAGGATGCCTTATCCTATACTTCCTAAGCTGACAAGGAAGGAATGTGAGGATGCTAGATGCAAGTATTTGCTGGATAACCCGAACGTGGAGCTTCTTTCTGATGATGATAAATCCGTCAAGGATGATTCAATAGCACTAGTATCGATCGATACCCTACCTGGTGTCGATCGATACCCCTCGCAGAACGAGCCAGAACTTTTGAAAACAACTGAGGTGATCGGAGAAAGAGTTCGCAAGCCCAAGAAGCATAATCCTATTCCTAAACACCTCAGAGATCCTATCACTCCAAAGCAGCTGCATGGCTTTGAGAAGATGGTACGAAGGATCTCCCATGAATCATCTTTTGAAGAAGCTCTAGATGGCTGGCCTCTGCTGAGTCATTTCAAGGATTGCAGCGAAACTGAGGAAGAGATCAAGGCACTCTTCATTAAGGCCAGAGGTACACCTCCACTGAGACAGTTGACTAAGAGGGAAAACCCAGGGATCTTCTCAGTTCCATGCTCTATCTCTGGAATTGAATTCAAAGAGTCTCTCGTTGACTCAGGAGCCTGCATCAATGTCATGTCCAGGGCAATTGCAGAGAGATTGGGAGCTGATATTAAACCTTCAAAGACATCTATCACGTTCGCGAAAGATACCACCTCTCTTCCATATGGGGAAATCGCTGATTTGATGATCACAATAGGAGACTGCCTGGTTCCTACTGATTTTCAGGTTGTAGAGATGAATGCAAAATCTCGTACGCAGTTGATTCTCGGAAGACCGTTCATGGATACGGTTGGTGCCATTATGGACACACCCAGCAAGCGCATCTCATTCTCATACATTGACAAGGAGGTGTACTACACAGCCATCCATAGAGGAACTCCCCCACGTATCTCTTGCATCGATGCTGTAATAGGAGCGACGTTGATATCATACCCTTTGGAAGAACCTCCTGATGAGCCTACTATCGCAGACATTTCAGCTGAACCGCCCAGCGTTCCCAAGGAAGTTGTCAAGAAGGCTAAGGCAACAAAGAAGAAGGCCAAGAGCAAAAAGGTCGAGAATCACCATGTCACTTTGATACCTGAGAAGTAAATGGAGATTCGATTGAGTACAAGGTGAAGTGCAAAGGAGCCTTGAAGCCATTCTCTAAGGCTAGAGTACTTCTTACTTCTGAGCTGAAAGAGAAAGGACAGGAGTTTGTGGACAGCATGATGTGCCGAACTCTGAAACTAGCGATGTCAAGTTGTGGAGCCTGTTTTGGTGCAAGCTCTCACTCTTATCCAGCCTAAAAGGCGTTACAGTCAAGCTATTGACGTTAAACGAGCGCTTGGTGGGAGGCAACCCACTGGTGAGTCTGTTCTTGAGTCGTTTTTCTTTTTATTTTCGTTCGATTTGTGTTTGTGTCAGGATAAACAAGGAGCAAAACTCGAAATCGCCTGAGTGTCGATCGATACCCTTCAGTATCGATCGATACCCTACGCGATTGAGAAAGGTTCATGTCGACTTAAGCCTGGTATCGATCGATACAGGCTATGTGTCGGTCGATACTCTATGTTCCATGCAAGGTAACTTCTTGTTTTTCCCAATTTTATTCAGTTCATTTGTTTTCTTTCACCAACTCTAGGCTAGATAACACTGTGGACAGTGTTGTTCAAGTCTGGGGGAGGTGTCTGCTGACATTGTGTTTGTTTTTCTTAGAGTCAGTCCATTTTTGAGTCATTCGTTGTTTTATTGAGTCGTTTTATTGAGTCAAAATTTTGTTTGAGACTGTGATCTTTTTCTTGAAACTGTTGATTTGACCCTGCTTCTAAGTGACCATTGTTACAGAATTAGCTCTTGATCGACTAATGAAAAATCCAAAGGCTGGCCGGTTAACTAGAAGACACTCACGTTTCCAGCAAAGTTCTTTAAAGCCTGAGCCAAATTTTTGCACTTCATCGATGTGGTTAGTACTCTTAGAGATTGATTCCTCATTCGTATATGACAAAGGAACCCATGTGTTTGGAATTATGGTATTTCTCTCCCTGTTACAAGTTAATTAATAAGATGCATTAAAAGATGAAATAATTTTCTTCTGAGTAGAGGGTTAGGAAAATTTCCAGCGATCCCATTATTCTACTTAAGAGGGAATGATCACACAAAGGATTGGAAGCGAGGCTAGGATTTTCCTATGATGCCATTATTCGCCTACATCCTTTGATACATTGAGAGGGAAGAACCGGGGATTCGGTGGCTAACACCATCAATACTCGCGCCTCATACCTTGATGTGTATATGCAAAGCTGAAAATGAAAAAAAAAAAAGAGAACATAATAAGAAATAAGTCTGGGGAGAGAAATAATACCAAAAAGTGTGAAAAAGGATGGTTCCTTGTTATGATATTGTATGGGAAAGAATCTAGAAGGTTCTTGGTATTAATCACAGCAATGAAACTGGCGAGGATGGCTTAATTGAACAATGCTGTGAGATAATGAGTGTAGTCTGGGAAGCTGCGAATGTTTACGGAGAAGTACATGGTGGTTAGATCAAAAAGCTGGTTAGGTGACATTTGGGTGCTTGGGAAAATGGTCATTGCAGCAGCTCAAGAACAGGTGAGTCTCTACGTTTTCAAACCTCTTTCTCTGGTTTAGTCTTCTATTTGCTTGAGGGCAAACAAAGGCTAAGTCTGGGGGAGTTGATATATCATGGTTTTTACCCTATTTAAGCCATGATATAAGTCATTTTTATAGAGTCTTTATAGTATTTTGGAGTCTTTTAGAGTCTTTTACAGGTCTTAGCACGTTGGAGCATTATTGGAATTATTGGAGCTTTCTGGAGCAGTTTGGAGCAGAAGCTGAAGTCGTGTTGCTGAGTACCTGATTTCACGGCTAGCATCGATCGATACCCCTGGTATCGATCGATACTCTTCGAGGCTGACACGACATGCGACTTTAATGAAGAGTTGAAGAATTGCAACTTGGTCCAGAAGTCTTTAATAATTACAAGAAGACCCAATTTGTGTTTTAGATTATTTATAGGATTTTTACAGCCACTTGTAGGCTAAGCTTTATTTTCTATACTTTGGTTTGAGACAAGTCTGAATCTCCCTTCGTCCGAGATCAGATCTTAAAACCTCTTGTTATTTTTATTTTCTATTGATGATTTATTCAAACATGTTGATTGTTTCATTCTCCATGTCTGAGTAGATCCACTTTAGGTTCAGGGTTCTCATAAGGGTTTTCTCTGAATGCTAGGTTAATTATCTGTTTAGGATTCACCATCTGAATTAGTTCTTCGCTTAGGTTGTGTTCAAAGCTAATTCTAGGTTGACGAATCTGGAACTTAGATCTTAGGATAATTGATTAGGCACGACAGTGCGATTAATTACCTGATATAACCTAGGTGAGCAAATTGATTATTCGCAAAGAGATTTGGTCTAATTGATTTGTGAACTTATCAAACCTGAACTTTAAAGCTGATTTAGACTTTAGGATTCGCAAGGAGATTTGGAATTCCTAGGATTTAGATTTAGATAATTCTCGCAACGACAGTTGGTTAATTATACCTTAGTGATTTGAGTTCAAGAACTGCGCTAAATCTGAATCTTGTTAGTTAGTTTATCTGCATTCATTGATTCCCTGAGAAAAACCCTGAGCCTATATTTCCCAATTAAATTACATCTCGTTTAATTTCTGCACTGCTTTTAATTACATCTTCTGGCTTAGCTTAATTCTCAGCTATACAATCTACTGTGCATCTTCGTGAGTCTTTGGGGTTCGACCCCTAACTATATTTCAACTACTGCTTTAGTACTGTTAGGGTATTAATTTGAGCATATCACTCTTCATGTCGATTTCTTTTGCTTTGTCTCCATCTTCATCACCTTGATGCTTTAGCCAACTTTTGACTTCTTTTCTTTTCTTTGAACATTTGGAGACTAATCTTGATATTAAGAGCTAAATCAAATTTTACTACCAACCATGTATCCTTTGACAATTTCCCCTTCTTTATCCTTTTTCTTCTTTTTGATCCCAATTCCCACTTCCACAATGATCCCATCGATCTAACATTCTTGTCCAATCCAAACCCCAAAACTCCCCTTCCTAGCTAGCCCAGCCTAGTCTAGCCCGCGATGTCGAGCTAGATCTACATGCAAACCTATCCTTGTCGCCCTAAACTCAACACTTTTTGCCAATCTTACTCAAAAAATTAGGCCTCGCATACGCTCACTAAAGATTTGGCTTGAAAGGAGGGTAGGTTAAAGGTCTGGTAAACTGTTTCAATGATGGGAAGCGGCAATTTGGGATAACAAGAGAGTGGCAAAGTGAATAAGATAGCCCAAATATGTATGTGGTACCCATGAATTCACTATGCAATGCACAATCATGATAATTAGGTGTCAAAGTTAAGGTTCTCACTTAAGTAGGATTGGAAATCAAATCAAGACTTGCTTTAGCTAAAACGAGAGTAATGAAACATGAGATCAAAACATGGTTCATTCTTGATTTCAAACTCGATTAAAAGCATCAAACAACGAACAACGAGGGCAATGAATCAAGCTCTTAAAATGACATTACACGTGGAAATCACATCATTGCTCTCAATGCAAATGCAAATGAAACCTATATGCAACTATATGCGATCTTTTTGTTTTTAAGATTTTCAAAATTTTTGATTTTTTTTTGGTTTTTTCTATGCCTTAGATGGGTGCATGAATGCATGAGAATGAAAATGTAAAATCGAAAATAAGATCAAAATACACATGATTAGATACCGGCCCCTCCCCCAAACTTAAATCACATCGTCCCGGTGTGAAATAAATTCAGAGGAAGGACCCAAATAAAAAGGTAAAAACAACTATACAATGCTAGACTCAAGTAAAGAAAATTATGTACAAATGTTTTGGAGTGTTACCTAGTAGTCTTGAGATGGGGAGGAAGACCCCATTGAGTACGACAGGTTGCTAGAGCATGGAGAAGGAGACTGCATCGCCTTTCGTTTCTCTGCTTTCTCTTCACGAACCGAGCGTCTTGTCCAATCATGTGTGTCTCCACCACGTAAGCTTTCCCTCATGTCAAGACGTCTCATCTCCTTTGGCTTGCCTCGCACGTCGCTTGCCGCTTCACAAGAACCCATGGCCTTAAGCTCCTTGACCGTCTTCTCTAAACTATTGATCGACCGCACCATCTTTCTCATCGTGCGGTCTTGCCACTTGCACCACCGTTGGTGGAGTCTCGTTTGGTGGTGCGCGTGTCGAGTAGCGGAATCTCCCATCGCTTCATCGAACGGCTCAAAGTGGTATCTCTCACTCCCGTAAGTAGGCATAGGGAGTGGTGGGCTATCGGCTTCGTCGTTGGAGTTAGGGGACACGTCGGTGTTTCTTGTCCCCTAGTGCGTACTCCTACCGCTTCCTTCCTTGTGAGCTAAACCGATGGGTGGGTACATGGTCGGGTCATAGAGACTTTCCTTGGCGTGATAGAAGGAGATGTTTTGCCGGTTTTGGAGACAAGTGAGATCCGCGTCGGGAAGCAAAACTCGAACCACCTTTCTCGCGCCGAGGGTGACGTTATGTGCGAGCATGCTTCCTATCCTTCCCTTGAGGGATCTCGTCCGTATAAGGTATGCTTCATCCATCAAATCCCACGTTATCCGCTTGTTTGACAACTTGACCCGTTTTGCTATAAGGTTGGGGGTCACTAACCAACCGATGCTAATGGCGGATTTCTTGGTCTCATACGCCCATGCTTTATAGCAAAAGAAACGCCGCACCAAGAGAGGTTCAAGGTTTGGGGTGCGCTCGTTGCCTTCGAACACTATCCCGTTGGGGAAAACCGGTAGAAGAGGTCTCAAACCCAAAGCCATCAAATTTAAGTTCGTCGAGTGTAACTGACCCAAATTCTATCTTCGCGAAGAACATGTGGACAAGCACCTTGTGGACGTATCGAATTGCCGGGTTGCGGATATGAGTGGTTTTGTTGTTGCCAGGACGGTACTCTCCATAGCCAATGGTTTCCCATAACCGTTTGAGCTCATTCTTCGGGTAATGAAAGTACGGGGTTCCACTTGTTCCTTCTTCCCGGAAACCAAATACTTGGCAAATCTCGTGGAAGGTCATCCGATAGTCTTTCCCGTTTACCACAAATTCTATGACCCCAAATCCATTTTGTGCATTCGCCTTTTTGTGATGCTCGTCGTAGAAGGTCACCCGTAGGGAAGATAGGAATTGGCACGTGGGTTCTTGGTGGGCTATATCCTTCATGTGCAAAAACCGTCCAAGACCCATGTTGTCGAAGATTGTTGCCACGTCTTCAAGGATCCCCATCCTTTATAGCACAATTGCGTCCACAAATCTCACTTGCTCGAAATCCATGCTTATGAGTTTTTCGAAGCATTCTTCCGGGGTTGGAGGAGCCGGTACGGCAACCGCTTTGCCTTTGTCCTTAGCGTACTCTTCTTTTTCCCGGAAACCGCGGTTACCTTGCCCTTCACGACTTGTTTGCCCTTAGCTTTGGTACTTTTGGGATCGACCGGCTTCTTGGCTCTAGAACCGGATGCCTCAACAATCTCATTCCCCGCGGTTTGAGCTTGAGCTTGAGCTTCATCCTCCCTTGTTGCGGCTCTTGTTCGTCCCATGGTTCCTACACATTCTAAAGAAAGCCATGAGTTTCATGGAAGCAAATACCCAAGAATAGATGAAGTTCAAGGATGATCAATTGAGAACAAATGAGTTTCATGAGATAGAAGTAATTCAATCCAACAACAATAATCCACCAGGCTCAAACAAATTGATCAAACTCCGAATATCCCAAGAAAAATCTCCATCGAAAATCAACTTAGAGTCAAGAACACAAATATTAAAAATTTCATCAAAAGCTCAATCTGGTTCAAGAAACAAGCAAATTAATCATCCTATAGCAAACCCCAAGGTTAAAATCAAACTAAAGGCACACCCAAGCAATTCCATAAAACATTTCACTCAAGAACGAATTTATGGATTCTCAAAGAAATCATGGGTCAAATACTTTGGGGCTGAGAGCACAAGAAGCAAAAACAGTGGTGAATCCAAAGAGAGAATTAAAAATCGAGCTTGCAGCAATTCGAATCACGAAATTTAAGCAAGTATGGAGAAAGTTATTGTGAAAAGAAGAAAAATTTGGGAGAAGAAGGATCGGTACGCGGCGCTAGGGTAATCGCGGGGAAGGGGGAAATTTTTGCGGATCGGATCGGGTCAGACTGGCTAAATCAGGTTAACAGCGCTGACTTTCGTTGACCCGGCTCGCATCGATCGAACCTAGACCGGTGTCGGCAAACATTGCTGATTTTTTTTTCTTCGCATCGATCGGTCCTGGCTCGGTACTGTCAATCGGTGTGAACTCTCTTATGCGACACTGATCCGCTGCGCAGATCCAGGAGCGATCGGTGCAGTTCTCTTCTCATGAATCCTTGTCGTCGCGAACTTCATGTGTTTAGCACCGACCTGATGCACCGATCCATGAGCGATCGGTGCAGTTCTCTTCTTGCGAATCCCGATCGATGCAAACTCACGGCTGTAACACCGATCCACTGCACCGATCCAGGGACGATCAGTGTACTCCTCTGCCTTTCAGTTTTCCTGGACCCAATCTCCTTGTTCCTCGATTCAAGACCTCTAAACCCGTCAAAACCTGCAGAACACTACCAAAGAGCATCAAAGTGATCTAGAAAAGAAAAGAAAATGCTAAATTGAAAAGTATATACAGTGGGATAAGCATGGGGTGTCTCCCATGAGCACTTTGTTTAACCTCACTAAGTTCGACGTTTGTTACCCCGTTTAGGCGGAAAGAGTGTTCGAGAGAGGAACCGTGATCCCTTCCTCAATGTAATCACCCACCATATAGGGTTTGAGACGTTGTCCGTTCACCATGAATTCTCCACCAGTTTTGTTGAACAACACAACCGCGCCATACGGTTTCACTTCTTTTATCTTAAAAGACCCGGACCATCTTGACTTGAGCTTCCCGGCAAATAGCTTCAACCGGGAATTAAACAACAACACTTGGTCCCCTACCTTAAGATCCTTGGGTGTTATCTTCTTGTCATGGAACAACTTCGGTCTCTCCTTGTAGAGACGTGAGCTTTCATAAGCATCTAGGCGGACCTCATCAAGCTCGTTCAATTGAAGGAGACGCTTTTTCGAGGCTGATTTGGTGTCAAAGTTGAGATGTTTCACCGCCCATAAAGCCTTGTATTCCAACTCAACCGTCAAGTGACAAGACTTTCCATAAAGAAGATTGAATGGCGTTGTTCCAATTGGTGTCTTGTAAGCGGTTCGATAAGCCCACAACGCATTATCTAATTTCACGGACCAATCTTTCTTGGAGGCACTAACGGTCTTTTCCAAGATTGCCTTTATTTGAGTTCCACTTGGCCACTCGTTTGGGGGTGATAAGAGGTGGCCACTTTGTGTTTGACTCCATGCTTCCTAAGCAAGCTCTCAAATACTTTGTTGATGAAGTGGGAACCGCCATCACTTATCACTACCCGTGGGACTCCAAAGCGAGGGAAAATTATCGACTTAAACAACTTTAGAACCACCTTTGAATCATTTGTCGGGCTTGCAATTGCTTCGACCCACTTAGAGACGTAATCGTCCGCCACCAAAACGTATTGATTTCTGTAGGACGAAGGAAACGGCACCATGAAGTCTATGCCCCACACGTCGAAGACCGCTCCAACCGCGAAGTCGCTAGCGTCACCCAATCCGGAGCTTGAACAATTAGTGCACTAACTAGAGCCTTCTTGATTTCTAAGAACGCCTCAAGACACTCTTCATTGAAGTTAAACTCCACCTCCTTGCAAAGGAGCCTCATGAGCGGTCTTGCAACCTTCGAGAAATCTTTGATGAACCTTCGGTAGAACCCGGCATGCCCCAAAAAGCTTCGGAAGTCCTTGACCGTTCTTGGCGGTTCCAAACAAACCATGACCTCGATCTTGGCCTTGTCCACCTCGATTCCCTTCTCCGAAATCTTGTGCCCGAGCACGATCCTGTCTCGAACCATGAGGTGGCATTTTTTCCAATTCAACATGAGGTTCACTTCTTCGCACCGAGAGAGTACCTTGCAAAGATTGGAAAGACAAACACCAAACGAAGAGCCATATACGAAAACAATCATCCATAAAAACCTCAATCATTTCTTCGATCAAATCCAAAAATATAGACATCATACACCGTTGAAAAGTTGTCGGTGCATTACATAACCCGAACGGCATCTTTCGATAAGCGAAAGTATCGTAGGGGCATGTGAATGTTGTTTTTTCTTGATCATTGGGATGTATCGGGATTTGGAAAAATTCCGAGTACCCGTCAAGAAAGCAATAGAATGGGTGGTTTGCAAGCCTCTCAAGCATTTGGTCAATAAATGGGAGTGGGAAGTGATCTTTTCTAGAGGGGGAGTTATGCTTTCGATAATCAATACACATCCTATGGCCGGTTATGGTTCTAGTGGGTATCAATTCATCCTTTTCAATCTTCACAACCGTCATTCCTCCCTTTTTGGGCACCACATGGACCGGGGATACCCACCTACTATCAGAGATAGGATAGATAATCCCCGCATCTAGAGGCTTTAGAATCTCTTTCTTGACGACTTCTTTCAAATTCGGATTTAACCTCCTTTGATGTTCGATAGAAGTCATCGATTCATCTTCTAGATGTATCCTATGTGTGCATAGAGTAGAGGAAATGCCTTTGATGTCATCCAAGGAATAACCAATGGCTTTCCTATACTTCCTTAATTCGTTCAAAAGAAAAGACAATTCATCATCTTTCAAGTTCTCATTTACTATGACCGGGTATGACTCATTGGGACATAGGAAAGCGTACCTTAGCCCAACGGGAAGTGGTTTGAGGTCCACCTTAGGCGCCTTGAGTTCACTCCAATCGTCATCCACACTAGTCTTACCATTTCTAGCTTCTTACCCGCCCTCGTCTCGATCCGCTTCCAAAGCAAAGCTCTCTTGGACCGAACAAAAGACCGAAAAGTCTACTATTGATAGTTGGATTTTTCTTTAAAATCCAACTATCAATTTAAAAATCCAAATTGATAGTTGGATTTTTGATAATCGGATATCAATTACCCAAATGCTATCGTTGTAGCACTTAGGGATCAATACAATGAGGCACAGAGAACAACACACTAGGAATGCAAGAGATGACTTAAGCTAGAGCAAATGTTTTGGGTTTTTATGTTTTTGAATTAAGAAAGTAAAATACAAGAAAGAAGAAAAAGATAGAAATGTTGGATCATGAATTAAACAAGCAAATGAATGATTAACAATCAAATAATGATGACAAAGATTGCATTAAACACTATCCTAGAACATGGGATTCATAAATATGACTAATCCATTTCCATGGCACTAATCACTTTGTTAATTATCTAATCAAGAACAAATTTCCATTTGTGATTAAATAATGACAAAGCATTAAGAAACAATTCCAATTGGTTCACTAAACACCCTAAACATCAACTTTCGTTGGCTAGGATATGCAAAGCTCACAAAAGGCTTGGTTCAAGCATTTCATCGAACACCTCTCGGACGTGAAATGCTTTAGTTTTAGATTTGATCTCCCAATCTAAATCTAGCATTAAGAGCTAACTGATATGCTCAAATTAATACCCTAAAAGTACTAAGCAGTTGTTGTAATATAGTTAGGGGTCGAACACAAGGACTCACAGAAATCACACAATAGATTGTATAGTATCGAATTAAGCTAAGCAATTCAGATGTAATTGAAAGCAGTGCAGAAATTAAAAGTGTTGTAATTCAATTGGAAAAAGATAGGCTCAGGATATTTCTCAGGAAATCAATGAATGCAGATAAATTAACTAACAGGATTCAGATTTAGCGTGGTTCTTGAACTCAAATCACTAAAGTATAATTAACCAACTGTCGTTGCGAGAATTATCTAAATCTAAATCCTAGGAATTCCAAATCTCTTTGCGAATCCTAAAGTCTAAATCAGCTTTCATATCAGGTTTGATATGTTCACAAATCAATTAAACCAAATCTCTTTGCGAATAATCAATTCGCTCACCTAAGGTTCTATCAGGTAAATAATCGCATTGTCGTGCCTAATCAATTATCCTAGATCTATATTCCAGATTCGTCAACCTAGAATTAGCTTTAAACACAACCTAAGCGAAGAACAAATACAGATGATGAATCCTAATAAATAAGCAACCTAGCATTCACAGAAAACCCTTATAAGAACCCTAAACCAAAAGTGGATCTACTCAGACATGGAGATTGAAAACAACATGATTGAATAGATCATCAAAGAAATCAATAAAAACATGAGTTCAGAGTTGTCTCTCCAAAAACCAAAAGTAGAATAAAAGCATAGCCAACAAAGTGGCTGTAAAATCCCTATAAATAACATAAATCACGTTCTGGGCTTTCTTGTAAATATTAAAGACTTCTGGACCAAGTTGCAGTTCTTCAACTCTTCATTAAAGTCGCGGGTCGTGTCTGCCTTGATGGGTGTCGGTGGTATCGATCGATGCTCGACGTGAAATCGGGTACTCAGCAACACGAACTTCAGCTTTGCTCCAAACTACTCCAGAAAGCTCTAATATCTCCAATTATGCTCCAAACGTGCTGAGACCTATAAAAGACTCTGAAACACTACGAAATAGCAGAAAGACTCTATAAAACGGACTTATATCATGGCCTAAAAAGGGTAAAAACAATGATATATCACTAACCTATGTGAAGAATTTAACAAGAATCAACCTAAATCATCATCATCTAACCATCAAGACAACTAACTAATGATGCAAATGCACACAATCAATGCTAATCCTTAGGTCTATAACACTTGAATAAGATTAATTCACTCTCATGACACTAACCTCTTTGTTAATCACTTAATCAATATCAAATTATCATTTGTGATTAAATGACTAACAAGCATTAAACTCAAGTTCTATAAACCAAAATACACCTTAGACATCCATTCTCATGAGCTAAGACATGTAAATCTCTTATTTTGTTCTTTGGGAATTTCATCAAACACTTGGTGTGCATGATTTTCCTTTTGATCTAGATTTAATACCACTAAATAAGGAAGGAAAGCAAAAATTAAGAACATAAGTGATAGATGGATTTTTACTAGTCAATTACTCAAATCCCACTCATGTCATTGTAGTATTTGAGATATCGAACCAAAGAGGTTAAGATTGAAGCACTAAGAATACATGAATCTTCCTAAACTAGAGCAAATGTTTTTGGGTTTTTATGTTTTTAAACTAAAGAAAACAAATTCAAGAAGGAAAACAAAGATAGAAATGTGGATCATGAACTACGCTTATCACTGAGATGGGTAACAATCAAACAATGAATCATTTGGAAGCATTAAACACTATCCTAGAACATGGGATTCATAATTATGACTAATCTACTCTCGTGGCACTAATCACTTTGTTAATCACCAAATCAAGATCAAACCATCGTTTGTGATAAGATGATTAACAAGCATTAATCTCCAATCCCAATTAGTTGACTAATCACCCTAGACATCAACTCTCGTTGGCTAGGCAAGAAAAGCTCACAAAAGGTTTTGTTCAAGCAATTGATTTAAACTCGGGTTAGGAGTGAAATGCCTAAGGTCAAGACTCGAATGGATAAATCTAATCTAGCACTAACACCGTTTACTCGAATCTCTCCCTAATGCATGGGATGAGACCAAAAATCATAGGGTGTAGCTCTAGATTGGTTTGTCACACAAACTAGAGCTACCTAATCTAGGTGCAGTTCTAAACTTTGGTTTATCTTATCAAATCTAGCATTAAGAACCAACCTAAGTGAAGGACCTAACAAGAATCAACCTAAATCATCATCATCTAATCATCAAAACAATTAACTAATGATGCTAATACACACAATCAATGCTAATCCTTAGGCTAAGATCACTAATCTTGATTCGTTCTTTCTCAAGAAACTAATCACTATGCTAATCACTCAATATATTAGCAAACTCTCATTTGTGGATCAATGATTAGCAATCATTATGAATACAAGATCAACCAAAATACACCCTAGGCAACTAATCTCTTAGGCTAGGAGCATAAATCCTTTGAATAGTTCATCAAGGCATTTCATCAAACACTTGGTGTGCATGAAATGCTTTATGATCTAGATCTACTTTCTCAAGCTAGATCTAGCATTAGGAACACTAAACAAAAAAGGAATGCAAAGATTAAGAACATAAGCATCAAGAATCAATCATCAAATCATCTAAATCAAGCTAAATCTAAGATCCAACAAAAAGGGGCCTAAAGCCTAAACATGAAGAACAAGGAAGAACACAAGAGAAAAGGAGACATAAAGATAAAGAACAAAGATTAAATAAACATAATATAAAGATAGGTTGAAAAATCCTTCACTAGAGTGGCATGAATGATGAAGATCCATCCTAAATCATCATAAGAAGAGTTTGGGAGAAAACCCAACTCTAGGGAAAAGAAAGCTTAGATCTAAAAATTAGGTTTTTCACTATTTAAAGAAATTTGGGTCGGACCGGGTCAACCCGGGACAAACCAGGTATTGACCCGGCCGAATCTGGGTCGTGGTCAAGAATCGGTCGTAACTCCTGAATCTGACATCCGAATGACCTGAATCCAACTCCTGTAGACAGCTAACTCGTCCCTATACAACTATTATGAATACGTTTGAGTTGATTCATATCGGAAGGCCTTCGTTTTGCCGGTTCTTTGGACGGTGTCATCTTCTCTCGGCCAGACGGACATACCTTTAGTAAAGTGGCCATATCTAACGAACCGCGTATCGGAATTACCTGGAACCACCTCCTGTAGTCATCTAACGCACATGGCTACAACTTTCATGAAGACTTCAGAAGCTAAATCCTAGCGTAGGTCCTTCTTCCAGCCTGGTATTTCAGACAATTCGGCGAGAGCTTCCACGCCGTGCAAAATGGAGCCGGTAGACCTGGCCAGTATGGGAATGTCTTCGGTGAGAGGATGATTCCGGGCCACTTGGAGCCGGTGCACATGGCCGGTAAAATCTCTGCCCGGGGGAACTCTCAGTACCGGTCTTGGGAGGTGAGCTGTGCCGGGCCGTTGCATAGAGCCGGTATGGAATGATGGTCTCGCGGCCAGACAGAGACTCCTTAGAAAATCGGCCATATCTCTCAAACCACATATCCGAATGGCCTAAATCCAACTCCTATAGACAGCTAACTATTTCATCTACATCTTCCATGAGGACCGTTGAGGCTGAATCGGACTGGAAACCCTTTGTCCGAACCGTTCTTTCGGACACTCCGGATGGACTCTTCCTTCTCTTATGCTCCATAACTCCAAACATCATCAACCGTCTCCAAAACACCTAGAAACACTCCAAATGCATGCAAAGACTCTCTAGGACCTAATGCAACATCCTAAACTCTAATTGAGACAAAATAAATAAGAAATATAATGAAACTATATGCATATGAGATAAAACCTAAGCTAAATGAATGCATAAAAGGGACAAAATATGGGAATATCAACTCTCCCAAACTTACTCTTTTGCTTGCCCTCAAGCAAACAAATAAGAAAAAGTAGGGAGAGAGGTTTGAAGGTGGAAGATCATATCCGAGAATATTAACAAAAGAATTCGAATAAATGCCCTTGAGAGAGGTTATAATGCACAAACAACATCTACTTTAAAAGATTTAGCCATACTCTTTTCAAAACGAAATGGGTCTAAGCCTTAGCATCCACAAGCATTCCTATCATCCAACTCTTTGACATTTATTAAGTGTAAATGGTGAATCATGCTCATACAAATCAAGTGAACTCATTTGGCTAAGGGAGAGGTCTTGAGATAAAAGTGATCTCAAACAATGTGGGTATTCCGATGCAAGGGATCTCTCATGAAAGAACGAACTTCGGCAAAATGCTAAGAGTAAGGATCAACTGATGCATACAAGGATGACTTCCATCTACCCAATGCCCCGATATGAACTTCACTCCTACTTCTAAACCAAAGGTGACCCTTCCTAAGCTACCCTTTTTCACAAGGCCGTTTGCCTTCTTAAACCACAATGTTTCATCAGTTCTTTTCCTTTTTCAAACACTTTAGGGGATTTTCTTCTTCGCCTTATGAGCAAATGGTTTGGCTTTCACAAGTTTCTATCCTTAGCTCTTCTTTTGCTTTCTCTAGTCTCTTTCATTTCTTTTCTAGCTTGAGCCATTTTGGCTTCTTTTCTTTCTTTTCAAAGCTAGAGACTATTTTCTTATCACTTTGAGCTAAACCAACTTTCTTTTGCCAACCATCTCAATCAATTGCTTATCCCCATCTTCTCCTCCCATCTCTTTCCATTTTTCCACTCTCTCTTTTCTTTCAATCAATAACCCAAAACCCAAACCTATCCATCCTAGCCTATGTCTAGATCAATGATATGTGAGCTAGTTCTACATGGAACCTTCTCCTTGTCGTTCCAAACTCAACACTTTTTGCTAAGTTCATTCGAAATTAGGCCTCACGACACACACTAGTAATGTAGGCTTGAAAGAAGGTTAGGGTTAAGGCGAGGTGAAGCATTCCAAAGGTGGGACATGGCTATTTGAGCTAACAAGAGAGTGGTAAAAAGAAGAAGATAGCTCCAATATGTATATGATATCCTTGAGTTCAACTTTTCAATGCATGAGCATGATAATTCCAAGTCAAGATTAGAGTTCAAATAATAGATAGAGTTGGAATCAAATCTAAGCATGCTTCAACCAAGACATAAACATTCAAAACGCGAGATTAAAGCATGGATCATCCTTAACTTTGTGATCGTTCAAATGCATCAAAGAACTCCTAACGAGGGCATTAAATCAAGCTCTTAAGTTTATATTCAACATGGATAATTCTCCCAATGCAAGTGAGTGTAACCCTATATGATATGGATCTAGACTCAATCCTACATGAAATGCACAAAAGTTCAAAAAAATTCAAATTTATTGAAAATGCATGATATGCATGAGACACAAGTTGCAAAAGGCAAAATAAGATCACAAAACACATGATTAGACACTGTTCCCTCCCCCAAACTTAAATCACAACGTCTCGGTGTGAAAGAAGTTCAAGAGAGAGACCAAAAACAAAATATGAAATGCAAAGACTCAAAAGGAAAAGAGATACTTACAAAGGAGGAGTGAGAATAGCGGAATGGAGATGGTGAAGAGAGGAGTGTGACACGTTGTGGCTCAAGCTCTCCTTTCATCACATACCACGATCTTGGACCCAAGAGACCCTTATTGATTGCTTGTTTTGTTTCTCAAGCTCGACAAGGGATAGGCTTGGGGAGGTCCCCAAGGGGCGCGTTTAACGTCACTAGCTTAACGGTTGCTTCCTCATTGTCACTCCCTTCATGAAAATCACAAGAGAAGTGAAAAGATTAGCAACAAAAGAAAATAAAAACATATAGTCTTAAGAAGAATCAAAATCCTAATGATAAATGCTAAACCTCCCCGGCAACGGCGCTAAATTGATAGATGGATTTTTACTAGTCAATTACTCAAATCCCACTCATGTCATTGTAGTATTTGAGATATCGAACCAAAGAGGTTAAGATTGAAGCACTAAGAATACATGAATCTTCCTAAGCTAGAGCAAATGTTTTTGGGTTTTTATGTTTTTAAACTAAAGAAAACAAATGCAAGAAGGAAAACAAAGATAGAAATGTGGATCGTGAACTAAGCTATCAATGAGATGGGTAACAATCAAACAATGAATCATTTGGAAGCATTAAACACTATCCTAGAACATGGGATTCATAATTATGACTAATCCACTCTCATGGCACTAATCACTTTGTTAATCACCAAATCAAGATCAAACCATCGTTTGTGATAAGATGATTAACAAGCATTAATCTCCAATCCCAATTAGTTCACTAATCACCCTAGACATCAACTCTCGTTGGCTAGGCAAGAAAAGCTCACAAAAGGTTTGGTTCAATCAATTCATTTAAACTCGGGTTAGGAGTGAAATGCCTAAGTTCAAGACTCGAATGGATAAACCTAATCTAGCACTAACACCGTTTACTCGAATCTCTCCCTAATGCATGGGAGGTGACCAAAAATCCTAGGGTGTAGCTCTAGATTGGTTTGTCACGCCAACTAGAGCTACCTAATCTAGGTGTAGTTCTAAACTTTGGTTTATCTTATCAAATATAGCATTAAGAACCAACCTAAGTGAAGGACCTAACAAGAATCAACCTAAATCATCATCATCTAATCATCAAGACAATTAACTAATGATGCTAATACAGACAATCAATGCTAATCCTTAGGCTAAGATCACTAATCTTGATTAGTTCATTCTCAAGCAACTAATCACTATGCTAATCACTCAATCCATTAGCAAACTCTCATTTGTGGATCAATGATTAGCAAGCATTAAGAATATAAACAAGATCAACCAAAATACACCCTAGGCAACTAATCTCTTAGGCTAGGAGCATAAATCTCTTGAATAGTTCATCAAGGCATTTCATCAAACACTTGGTATGCATGAAATGCCTTATGATCTAGATCTACTTTCTCAAGCTAGATCTAGCATTAGGAACTGAGAAGAACCAAACCCGGCTAACAATTAAATCCATAAATCCCATTTATTCCATTAAATAATAAGTCTCAGCCTGACAATTAAATCCATAATTTGAAACGATTAATAACTAAATAAAACCAACGCTCGTCTTTAACATCTAAATAACCAAAATCCGAATAAAACGAATAAAACTCCATCCCGAAAACGAGCACCACACTGGAACTACTCTTCCAGCAACTCAAACTCGTCCTCATCGGACTCACCTGAAAAGAAGAAAGAGGGATGAGTAATTTGGATTACCCAGTGAGAACTAAACCTACACTTTCAACACATCCAAACATTACTTTTTAAATATGCTAAGAATAAATCTAACCAAGCTCAAACATTACGCTCTACCAGCGCACAAACAATTTACACGCAAGGGAATAACTCCAACTTCAACGGCATCTCGATAGCCAAGCCCACCATGGACCATATTTACACGGCATCTCATAGCCCAGTCCACTTTGGACCATATTTCTCTGGGCCCGAGAAGACCCACCCCGATGCAAACTGACTTCTTCTGCAAGTCTCGGCTCACAACAAACATAATCGTACCACCGTTCCCTTCTCCGGTGACGATCACCTCATTCTAACTACACTACACACACTGATCACACAACAGAGTGAACAATCAAGGATGCATGTTCTTCATCTAATGCTTTCCTAACTCATTTCGTTAAGCAGATGTAGATCTAACTAAATGCACATAGAAAACGTATCCGTACTCCGTAACACGCTATAGCCTAATCAGATCTAGACTCAACATACCAAAAAGGACTGAATCAACGTATGGAAAACCTAGATCTAATCCTCACCTTAGCCACATATTGATAACATTATTTCAGAAGCTCCTGAATCTCAAATCAGTTATTCTTCAACTGAGAGCTAGATCCATGTGTCCTTATGATCTCTGCAAAGTTTCAGGTCGATCCAGATTGATTTGCTTATCCAAACAACTCATCTCGCTAGGCTGGTCTAACATGTGCGCTGCGCAGAACAGTCTCGGTAAACCTAACATTACTTCCAAACCACAAGGTAGAACATTGAGATATTTCACAGAGAGCTAGATCTATTAGTAAAAAACATGCTTACCAAAAATCAGCTTGATCGGATCACCACCGAACATCCAGATCGGTTTCTCCTCTCACTGGTCGCAGATCCGCACTGCACCGATCAGGCCTGAGAAGAGATCCATAAGTTTCATATCACAACTCCAAATGATGAACCGCTTTCTGTATTATATAAATAAGAGAATCAGGAAGATCCTTGCTGATTTTCAAATCAATCCGAACAGTTTTTCCCATCCGTTTCCATTTCCTACTGAAACTACTCAGATTAGAGATTCGGGCAGACTGCAGCGAATACAAAGAAACTACGATAACGTTTGACACATACCTCCGATCGTGACGATCTTGGTCTTCCTGGAAAGCTGAGACTCGGGGATTTTCATGGATAGGTAGATCGTCACCTGGTTCCATACCGGTCGCTGGTAAATCGTCCCTCAAGGTGGCAGCGACAACTTGCTTATGGAGGCGGGTAGGGTTTACGGTGTAAGGAACAAAACGAGCAGGGCTTCGCCCACGCCTCTCAAATGTGTCTCTCGTCTCAGAAATCCTTGCATCGTATAGTGTTCCTGTAACATCCCTAAACTGGGTATCAAAAAACAGACCGATTTAATCATCAAATCATCAAATCATCTAAATCAAGCTAAATCTAATATCCAACAAAAAGGGGCCTAAAGCCTAAACATGAAGAACAAGGAAGAACACAAGAGAAAATGAGACATAAAGATAAAGAACAAAAACCAAATTGGTTTTTAGTTGGAAACTCATGAAATTTAACATGATTTCAAATCTAGGTTGTTTATCCACTGGTTTATAGTTAGATTAAGTTGAAACTTGAAAGGGACACGTCAGCAAGGGAAAAATTTTGGGAGATTAGGGTTTCTCTAAGCATCAGCCGCACGCAAGGGTATCCGGCAGCTCGCTGCCATCATAATGGCATCGGAGGGTCCTCCTTCGGGGGCCGGACTCGCGTCTGAGGAGGTTACAAGCAAGTCTTCATGGGTTAACATCGTCAAAAACAAATCGAGCCTTACTAAGTATGATTTTCAAACATCCGAGACTGATGGATCGGGCGTAGTGTTAGTTCCACAAGAGGTGATCGAGGATGCTCCGCTATGGGAACATCTATTGGTAGGACGGTTCTTATCGACTGCTCCCCATGTGGCCAAGGTCCACGTTATTGTTAACAAAATCTGGCCTCTCGGGGAAAAAGCAGGGAAAATTGATGTCTTTGTTATCAACTCTACAACAATGAAGTTTCGAATTCGGGATTCAACAGCTCGATCTAGAGTACTAAGAAGGGGCATGTGGAATATAGCTGATATCCCTATGGTCATGTCGAAGTGGTCACCAATCATTGAGGAAGCGCAGCCAGAAATTAAGACTATCCCCATGTGGGTAACGGTGAAGAGAGTCCCGCACTCGATGTTTTCGTGGAAGGGGCTGGGATTTCTCACGAGTGCAGTGGGAGAACCGAAGAGACTTCACCCTGAAACAGAGCAATGCACAAATTTCAAACTGGCAAAAGTGTTTGTTGAAGCAGATATGTCAAAAGAGTTACCGAAAACTTTCAAATTCAAGTTGCAGGGGGAGGTAGAGAGAGAGGTAGAATTTTGCTATCTTTGTACCATCAAGGTGTTCACATTGTGACAAATGGGGCCATCTTGCAGGAGTGTGTCTAGCAAACCCGGAGAAGAAAAGAATTCTCCAACGTCCCATAACGGAGTCCAGTTCAAAGTCTACCGCTGATAAGCCCATTGGTGCTGCGGAGGTACATAACCAGGTAGATGAAGTGCGTCGGACACCGATATTAATTGAGGAGACAACTATTCAGGGAGGAGATGGCAGGGGAAACACGGTTCATACCTCAGTTACGCTTCCAGAAACAGTGGATAAACAGGTCTCAAATACAGCGGTAGAGAAGACTTCAGCGTGTGAGAACGAAGAAGTAGTTGTTGAGAACAGGAAGGGGAACTCAGTCTCTCCAACAAAAGTTGGGAGACATTTGGGAAAATCTGGTGGGGAGCAAATTGATGTCTCAGTTTCGCCATCGCGATATTCCATTCTAGGAGAAGAAGGAGAGACCAAAGACGGAGCAGAGGATGAGGAAGAAGAGGGAGAGATTAAAAGTGATGAGTTTCTGAAAGGTCAAGAGGAGATCCTAGAGAAGCTCGAGACCAAAAGGAAACGCCCGCAAATCCCTCGTGCTTCAAAGGCTGGTTCAAAATCACAGGTTGATTCTAATATTTCGACTACGAAGGACAAAAATCCTTCTACATCAGGCAGAAGAGTCACTAAGAAACAACAATAATTATGTCGGGGTTCTCATGGAATGTGCGTGGCTTCAACAAAATTTCAAAGCATTCCGTGGTCCGAGATTGGGTAAACAATAAATCTTTGCAGTTTGGTTGTTTACTTGAGACAAGAGTAAAGGAGGCTAAAGCATCTAGTATAGTTGCTTTGGTGTTTCAAGGCTGGTCGTTTCTGTCTAACTATGAGCATCACAGGTTGGGTCGCATATGGGTGATTTGGAGGGATAATGTGCGACTAACACCGGTGTTTAAAAGTGATCAATTGATCACATGTTCAGTGTTATTGAAAAATAAAGAGGAGGAGTTCGTTTGTTCATTCATTTACGGATATAACACTGCCGAAGAAAGGAAGTCGCTTTGGGAGGACCTACGAACTCATCACGATTCACCACTCTTTAGAAATAAATCGTGGTTAATATGTGGAGACTTCAACGAAATTCTGGAAGGGGAAGAGCATTCGGGTTTCACTCATTCTCCATCTATTCCCGTCGGCATGCGAGATTTCCAAGGTCTTGTAAGGTACTGTTCCTTTACGGATCTTGGTTCTCATGGACCTCTATTCACATGGTGCAACAAGCGTGAGAACGGGCTGGTGTGTAAGAAGCTGGACAGAATAATGGTAAATGGGGCATGGATCAATACGTTTCCCCAATCTTACGGTGTTTTCGAGGCAGGTGGTTGCTCAGATCATTCGAGAGGACGGTTTATGATCGAGGCAGAAGTAGAGAGAGGTCAAAACCCCTTTAAATTCGTAAACGCATTAGCAACTCTGCCTCAATTTTTGGATGTGGTGAAAGAATTCTGGGATACCACTGATCCACTATTCATCTCTACCTCAGTTATGTACAGATTCTCTAAAAAACTCAAAGCTTTGAAACCGCTTATGAGGGCCATGAGGAAAGAAAAGCTTGGAGACTTACCAAGACGGGCGAAGGCTGCTCATAAAGACCTTTGCACAAGGCAAGCTAAGACTTTACTTGATCCCTCTCCGGAGAAGTTAATAGCAGAAGTAGATGCATATGATAAATGGCAACGACTGGCTGAGTTAGAGGAAGAGTTCCTCAAATAGCAATCTAAGATCCATTGGTTGACGGTGGGGACCAGAATAATGTTTTCTTTCACAAAACTTGCCAAGTGAGGAAGATGAGAAATACAATCCGAGAGGTGGAAAATGCCAACGGAGCAGTGCTTACGAAGGGAGAGGAAATTAAATCGGAGGCTGAAAGATTCTTTCGAGAATTCCTAACTCAAAGCCCAAGTGATTACGAGGGTATTTCAGTGGAAAATTTAGAAAGCATCCTTAATAACCGATGCTCTGAGATCGACCGTAACATGCTTGTCCAGGCGGTGACAGATGAAGACATTCAAAAAACATTATTTGCTATGCCGAGCTGTAAATCACCGGGGCCAGACGGCTACACGAGTGAATTCTTTAAAGCAACGTGGCCAATAATCGGTAAGGACTTCGTTATGGCTATCAAATCTTTTTCGAAAAAGTTTTCTTACCGAAAGGAGTGAATACCACAATCCTAGCTCTAATACCAAAGAAAGAAGTGGCTAAAGAGATGAATGATTACCGTCCAATCTCGTGTTGCAATGTTCTATACAAGGTAATCTCAAAAATCATAGCTAACCGGCTAAAACTCCTTCTTCCCAAATTCATTGGTCTCAACCAGTCTGCATTCGTAAAAGAGAGACTTCTAATGGAAAATGTCCTTCTCACCACATAACTGGTTAAAGATTATCATAAGGACTCCGTTTCACCTCGATGTGCGATGAAAATAGACATCTCCAAAGCTTTTGACTCGGTGCAATGGGGCTTTTTACTGAATACGCTAGAGGCTCTACATCTTCCAGTAGAGTTTATTCACTAGATAAGATTGTGTGTCTCGACGGCTTCTTTCTCGGTCCAGGTCAATGGAGAATTAGCTGGTTTCTTTAAGAGCGAGAGAGGGCTTCGGCAAGGCTGCGCCCTATCCCCCTACCTCTTCGTTATATGTATGAACGTGTTGTCTCGTCTCATCGACACAGCCGCGACAGAAAAGAGAATTGGTTATCACCCGAAATGCAGAATCCTAAATCTGACACATCTCTGTTTTGCTGATGATTTTTGTGGACGGACAGAAGCGGTCAATCGAAGAAACGATGAAGATCTTTGACGAGTTTGCATCGATATCTGGTCTCAAGATTAGTTTGGAAAAATCAACACTATATCTTGTCGGAGCTTCAGAACAGCACCGCGAGGACATAGTTGAAAGGTTCCCATTCGCAGTGGGTTCTCTACCGGTACGCTACCTGGGCCTCCCACTCCTAACAAAGCGAATGACATCGACTGATTATCTACATCTTCTGGAAATAATAAGACGTCCAATTAGCTCCTGGACAGCCATACATTTGTCCTATGCGGGACGATTGCAGCTCTTGAAATCGTTCATAGCAAGCACAACCAATTTTTGGATTCAGGCATTTCGACTTCCAAAACGGTGTATTGAGGAGATAGAGCGACTTTGTGCGGCGTTTCTTTGGTCTGGACCAGAGTTGAATGCCAATAAAGCTAAAGTTAGCTAGAGCGATGTTTGTACTTCAAAGGAAGAGGGTGGATTGGGAATTAGATCACTAAAAACTGCAAACAAAGTCAGCTGTTTGAAACTGGTGTGGCGGATACTGTCCTCACAGCCATCTTTGTGGGTACTATGGGTGAAACAAACTCTGCTTCATGGATGTGGCAAACAAACAAACAGCTTTTGGGCAGTCCAAGATCGCCAAACTTCTGGCTCATGGATGTGGCGAAAAATCCTCAAATATCGGGACCAGTCCACACGATTTCATAAGGTAGACATTCGGAATGGCCGTACAACTTCTTTCTGGTACGACAATTGGTCCAAGTTGGGGAGACTCCGAGATATCACAGGCGCTCGAGAAAGCATTGATCTGGGCATTTCAGTTGGAGCCACGGTGGAATCAGTCTTGTCAACTCACCGCCGTCGGGCTCACCGGATTGAAATACTCAATGGTATCGAAGCAGAGATTGAGATTGCAAGACAACAATGCCAAGAGGCTGACGATGTCTCGCTCTGGCTCTATGCGGCAGATAAATTTAAGAAAAAATTCACGACATACGGTACTTGGAACCTCATTCGTAAAATCAAACTGCAAATGGACTGGGCTCAGGGAATATGGTTTGCGAGGGCCACTCCTAAGTACTCTTTCCTCACTTGGTTAGCGGTAAAAAATAGGCTGTCAACGGGAGACCGTATGAAGAAATGGAATAGTGGGCATAACTATGACTGTGTTCTGTGTCGCAATGTGGAAGAAACCAGAAACCATCTCTTCTTCGATTGCTCCTACTCTTCGGTAATCTGGAATCAACTAATGAGTGGATTGCTTGAGGATCGACTCACAACAGCTTGGGACAGCATTGTTGCGCTCCTTAATAATGGTACTTATGCCAACACCACTCTGTTTCTACTTAGGTACACATTCCAAGCAGCCATATATCACATATGGCGCGAGAGAAACGGCCGAAAGCATGGAGAACCCCCCCTGCCCATAGCGCGCCTACACAAGCTAATTGATAAGAATGTCTGAAATCGTATCACTGCGATTCGTAGAACAGGCGACAAAGCCTATGACGATGGCATGATTCTCTGGTTTTCAACTCGACTAGCAGCTTCCCACACATAAGTCGACGACCTGTTCTAATGTAATTTTGAAATCTCAGCTCTCAGCTCACATTCATTGTAAAAAACAGTTTTGATGGAATAAATTTTACATTATTTCAAAAAAAAAAGATAAAGAACAAAGATTAAATAAACATAATATAAAGATAGGTTGAAGAATCCTTCACTAGGGTGGCATGAATGATGAAGATCCATCCTAAATCATCATAAGAAGAGTTTGGGAGAAAACCCAACTCTAGGGAAAAGAAAGCTTAGATCTAAAAATTAGGTTTTTCACTATTTAAAGAAATTTGGGTCGGACCGGGTCAACCCGGGACAAACCGGGTATTGACCAGGCCGAATCTGGGTCGTGGTCAAGAATCGGTCATAACTCCTGAACCTAACATCCGAATGACCTGAATACAATTCCTGTAGACAGCTAACTCGTCCCTCTACAACTATTATGAATACCGTTTGAGTTGATTCATATCGGAAGGCCTTCGTTTTTCCGGTTCTTTGGACGGTGTCATCTTCTCTCGGCCAGACGGACATACCTTTAGTAAAGTGGCCTTATCTAACGAACCACGTATCAGAATTACCTGGAACCACCTCCTGTAGTCAGCTAACGCACTTGGCTACAACTTGCATGAAGACTTCAGAAGCTAAATCCGAGCGTAGGTCCTTCTTCCAGCCAGGTCTTTCAGACAATTCGGCGAGAGCTTCCACGCCGGGCAAAATGGAGCCGGTACACCTGGCCGGTATGGGAATGTCTTCGGTGAGAGGATGATGCCGGGCCACTTGGAGCCGGTGCACATGGCCGGTAAAATCCCTGCCCGGGGGAACTCTCAGTACCGGTCTTGGGAGGTGAGCTGTGCCGGGCCGGTGCATAGAGCCGGAATGGAATGATGGTCTCGCGGCCAGATGGAGACTCCTTAGAAAATCGGCCATATCTCTCAAACCACATATCCGAATGGCCTGAATCCAACTCCTATAGACAGCTAACTATTTCCTCTACATCTTCCATGCGGACTGTTGAGGCTGAATCGGATTGGAAACCCTTTGTCTGAACCGTTCTTTCAGACACTCCGGATGGACTCTTCCTTCTCTTATGCTCCATAACTCCAAACATCATCAACCCTCTCCCAAACACCTAGAAACACTTCAAATGCATGCAAAGACTCTCTAAGACCTAATGCAACATCCTAAACTCTAATTGAGACCAAATAAATAAGAAATATAATGAAACTATATGCATATGAGATAAAACCTAAGCTAAATGAATGCATAAAAGGGACAAAATATGCGAATATCAATAAGCATCAAAAATCAATCATCAAACCATTCAAATCAAGCATAATCCAAAAATTCAACAAAATGGCCTAAAGACTAAAGAACATGAAGAACAAAAGGGAAAAAGACATAAAGATAAAGAAGATGCATTAAATAAAAGATAAGGTTGAAGAATCCTTCACTAGGTGGCATGAATGATGAAGATCCATCCAAAATCATCATAAGAAGAGTTTGGGATAAAACCCAACTCTAAAAAGAAGAAAACTTAGTAATAAAAATTAGGTTTTTCCTATTTATAAAAAGTCTTGGGCGGACCGGGTCAACCCGGGACAAACCGGGTATTGACCCGGTTGAAAGTGGGTCGAGATGAGAAGAGCACCGGTTGGTAAAACCACAATATCTCCTGGAATACATGTTCGAATGTTCTCAAACCATCTCCTGTGGACAGCTAACTCACTGGGCTACAATCTTTGTGAAGACCACCGAGGCTAATTCGGATTGGAGACCCTTCTTCCATCCAGATCTTTCAGGCACGTCGGGTGGTTTCGGCTGGTTTGAGTCGGCCGGTGTGCTACGTCCTGAAGATCAGCCTCGGGCAAGGTCAGGCCGGTTCGGGAAGTCAGTGTATCTCCTGTCTTGGGAAGGTCTTCACACCGGGCATGAGCAAGCCGGTGGAACTGGCCGGTGGATCTCCTGTCCCGGGAAGCTCTTGTAGTCAGCTAGCTCTCTTGGCTACAATTCTCATGAAGGCCATTGACGCTGAATCGGGTCGGGGATCCTTCGTCCTGCTAGTTCTTTCAGACGCTAAGGAATGGTCATTTTGCTCCATTACTCTAAACTTCTCCAAAATGACTCCAAACACCTATAAAACACTTCAAATGCATGCAAGACTCGCTAAGACCTAATGCAAACACCTAATACTCTAAATTCCTAAAAATGCTAAACAAAGCTATGATCATGCAAGCAAATAACTAAAAATGCTAACTAAAATGCAAGCTAGAACATGTAAAATGTATGAATATCAACTCCCCCAAACTTAATCATTTGCTTGTCCTCAAGCAAACAAGACCAATAAGGAAGAGATGATTAAAAATGGGAGCTCAAATCCAAGAGTACCTTAAAAAGAATTCAAGCCCAATGTCCAAGTTGTCAATTTCATGATGCGATCAAACAAGCTTACTCAAAAGAAACTAGCCATGCGTATCCTTACATGAATTATGCTCGAATCTCAACCTACATAAACTTTCTTATCCATCAACCCCTTGACATTCATTAAGTGTAATATGCGTGAATCATGCTCATGCAAAATCAAACGGATTCGTTTGGCTAGGGACGTGGTTATGAGATGAAGATGATCTCATTATCATGCTTGGGTATCAAATGCAAGGATATCTCTAGGAAATGAGCAAACTTTAGCAAAACGCTAAAGGTAAAAGGCAACATATCCATACAAGGGTGAATTCTCATCTACCCAACGCTTAGAATGTCTCTAACCTTAGCTTTTCTACCCCCCCCCCCCCCCCATGAGACCCCAAACCTAGGCTACACTTTTCTTCTTAAGGCATTTTGCCTTCATGATCCAAACAATCTCTTGTTTCTCTTCACATCCTTCTTCTCACTTGGGGAATATCTTCTTCTCCATTGCATTTTGTGGCTTGGTGCTCTTTTTGTTGTTGCTTTGGCTCCTCTTTTTCTTCTTTCTGTGTACTCGCCTCTCTTTACTTCTTTGATGCTTTAGCCGTTTTGGCTTATTTCCTTTTCTTTGGACTTTTGAGGCACTCGAATTTCAAGAGCCATCTATGTAACTTTCCACCAGCCATGTCGGTTAATTTCATTTCCCCATCTTTCTTTCTCCTCACTTATTCTTTCCGCTCCACATACCATTTCTATCAAATCCATTCACCTAGCTTCCAAACAGTTCCCTAGGTCATTCCAAGAGCTACCATCATAACTAGTCTATTCCTAGATTAACTCCTTGATGATGGAGCTAAATCTATATGAGAATTCTTCCTTGTCGCCCTAAACCTAAAACTTTTTTGCCAAATTTCCTCGAAAGAAGGCCTCACCAATCACACACGAATATCATTCCAAAAATAGGATATGGCTACTTGGATAAACAAGAGTAGTGAAAGGGGAAAGGAATATCCAAGTATGTATATGGTGATCCACGAATCCATTCAAAAATGCACAAACATGATAATTACAAGTCAAATTTAAGGTTATCTCTTAGATGGGGTTGAATTCAATTCAAGGTTTGCTTCAATCAAGACAAGAACAATAAGACATGAGATCAAAACATGGTTTGTTCTAAATTTCAAGCACGAGATCAAAGCATCAAGTAACTAAAAACAATTGCATTGGACTAAGCTCTAAATATGATGCTCTACAAGGATGAATATGTCATCGCTACCAATGATCATGCAATGAAATCTATATGAAACATAGACTCAAATCTACAAGTGCAATGCAAAAATTCTCAAAAATTTTCAAAATTATTGAAAATGCATGAGACTCAAGATGCAAAATACAAAATAAGATCACAAAACACAATGTCAAATGACACAAACCCGTCCCCCAAACTTGAATTGCATCGTCCTGGTGCAACAAAAGTCAAGGAGAATGTAAAAATATGCAAGAATGTATATACAATGAAGTGGAGTGAGAATAATACCTTGGAATTGAATCGAGGAGGAGAGCAGTGTGACATGTTGTGGCCGAACCCTCCTTTCATCATACACACGACCTTGGACCCAAGAGACCAATCATAGACCGATCCGACCCAAATTTGCCATCATTTATTGTTGAGGAGCATGGTCCTCTTTATTCATGCTTGTTTTGTGTCGCAAGCTTGACAAGGGATAGGCTTGGAGAGGTCCCCAAGGGTGCGTTTAACGTCACTAGCTTGACGGTTGCTTCCTCATTGTCACTCCCTTCATGAAAATCACAAGAAAATTGAAAAGATTAGCAACAAAAGAGAATAAAAAGCTCTAGTCTCAAGAAAAAAACTAAATCCTAATGGTTATTGCTATTGCCTCCCCGGCAACGGCACCAAATTGATAGTTGAATTTTTGATAATCGAATATCAATTACCCAAATGCTATCGTTGTAGCACTTATGGATCAATCGAAGGAGGCACATAGAACAACACACTAGGAATACAAGAGATGACTTAAGCTAGAGCAAATGTTTTGGGTTTTTATGTTTTTGAATTAAGAAAGTAAAATGAAAGAAAGAAAAAAGCTAGAAATGTTGGATAATGAATTAAACAAGCAAATGAATGATTAACAATCAAATAATGATGACAAAGATTGCATTAAACATTGTCCTAGAACATGGGATTCATAAATATAACTAATCCATTTCCATGGCACTAATCACTTTGTTAATTATCTAATCAAGAACAAATTTCCATTTGTGATTAAATAATGAACAAGCATTAAGAAACAATTCCAATTGGTTCACTAAACACCCTAAACATCAACTTCCGTTGGCTAGGATATGCAAAGCTCACAAAAGGCTTGGTTCAAGCACTTCATCGAACACCTCTCGGGCGTGAAATGCCTTAGTTCTAGATTTGATCTCCCAATCTAAATCTAGCATTAAGAGCTAACCTATGTGAAGGATTTAACAAGAATCAACCTAAATCATCATCATCTAACCATCAAGGCAATTAACTAATGATGCAAATGCACACAATCAATGCTAATCCTTAGGTCTAGAACACTTGAATAAGATTAATTCACTCTCATTTGTGACACTAACCTCTTTGTTAATCACTTAATCAATATCAAATTATCATTTGTGATTAAATGACTTAACAAGCATTAAACTCAAGTTCTATAAACCAAAATACACCTTACACTACACCAAAACATGGTTTTTGCTACTGATTGTTGCTACTGATTAGACAGTCAGTAAATTTACCGACTGTTTCGCTACTGATTTCCGACTGATTTGCGACTATTTTTAAACAGTCGCAAATCAGTAGGTATTTAGTGACTAAAAATTTCATTCGTTAATTAGTATCCGTTTTACAACTGATTAGTGACTGGATTGTAGTCGGAAACATGCAGTAGCTAATCAGTAGTAATTTTAGCGACTGATTTGCTACTGAATTCGGTGGGTCGTAGAACAGTAGCAAATCAGTAGCAAAACAGTTGCAAAAAGTAGTTATAAATCACGTGGGTGTACCTAATTTGGTTTGCAGTCGGGATTCAGTCGGGAAATTTTCTATATATTTTCTAACTAAATCTTACACATAAATATCAAATAATATACAAAAAATTCAACACTTACACATATTTTAAATATAATCATTTTATAAATCATAAATTCTAAACCCAACCACAAACCCTTAACCCTAAACCCTAAACCCTAAACCTCTAATCCTTAATCATAAACTCTAAACCCAACCACAAACCCTTAACCCTAAACCCTAAACCCTAAACCTCTAATCCTTAATCATAAACTCTAAATCTTAAATTGTAAACTAGATCTTACACATACTAATTTTTTTAAATATAATCACTTTATAAATATTAAATTATAAAATCCAAACACATACCCTAAACCTTAATCACAAACTACAAATCTTAAATTGTACCAAAATCTTAAATTGTACCAAAACAGCCACGATTTGCTCTTTTGGTTTTTGGCACCAAATTTTTGGTTTGGCAGGGGATTTGGTTTTTATCACCAAAAATTTTGGTTTTCATATAACACTTAGAAAAAAATAAAACCTTACACCTAAACTTATAATTAATTACTAAACTAAGATCCAACACTTATAAAAAACTCAAGTTTTATAAATCTTTTTCAAACTTTAATTCTTAAACCTAAACCTCAAATCCCATACCCTAAACTTTAAACCTAAACTCCAAAGTCCAAACCCTAAATCATAAACTAAGATCCAACACTTATAAAAAACTCAAGTTTTATAAATCTTTTTCAAACTTTAATTCTTAAACCTAAACCTCAAATCCCATACCCTAAACTTTAAACCTAAACTCCAAAGTCCAAATCCTAAATCATAAACTAAGATCCAACACTTATAAAACAAGTCAAGTTTTATAAATATTTTTCTAACCTTAATTCTTAAACTAAGATCCAACACTTTTTAAAAAAGTCAAGTTTTATAAATATTTTCAAACCTTAATTCTTAAACCTAAACTCCAAACCCCATATCCTAAACTTTAAACTTATAATTAATTACTATACTATACCCCAAAACTCTCTCCAAGCACGGAATTATCACATCATTCCATTTGGCCAGCCAAAATGGTACCATGTTAAGCCCATTAAGAAAACCCGGGAGTGGGCTACTCAGCGGTATCACTCTCCATGGGGATTAGTCTATGCTCTTCCATAGGCATGGGATCATCCCATGTTAAAAAAAAAAAAAAAATCCAACAATTATAAAAAGTTAAGTTTTATAAATCTTTTTCAAACCTTAATTCTTAAACCTAAACCTCAAAACCCATACCCTAAACTTTAAACCTAAACTTCAAACCCTAAATCATAAACTAAAACACTTATAAAAAAATCAAGTTTTATAAATCTTTTTCAAACCTTCTTAACCTAAGATCCAACACTTAAAAAAAAAAGTCAAGTTTTATAAATATTTTGCAAACCTAAACCCCATACCCTAAACTTTAAACTTATAATAAATTACTATAATATACCCCAAAACTAAGATCCAACACTTATAAAAAAGTCAAGTTTTATAAATCTTTTTCAAATCTTAACTCTTAAACCTAAACCCCAAACCCCATACCCTAAACTTTAAACATATACTCCAAACCCTAAATCATAAACTCTAAACCTTAAAAATTTAAACTTTTAATCATAAAAGTTAAATCATAAACCATAAAATCAAAATATAATCATTATATATACATAAAACCAATATTTTACACCATTTACATATATACTTTACATAAAACCAATCTTAAACTATGTACTTATAATTATTTTTAAGCATAAATCTAACCAAATGACAATATAATGAAAGCTTCTTTCTCATTGGATAATCCATTGAGACAATGATTGCACTTTGATTTATCATCTACCGTTGATATAATAAATCCAACGGACAAGATTTAATTTGTTTTTTTTTCGCCTCTTGTCCCCTTCTTCTCCTCTTCCTTCATCTCCCTTCAAGGCTTTGATTCTTTGAATGTCTTCATCTACAGTCAGTCCTCTTTAAACTATTAGCGAAAGAATTGAATAAACGCGATCACTGAAATGTCTGTCGTTTCAATCTCCTCCGTCAAATCTGATTTCTCCGCCGTTGAGGCCGTAGCCGTTACGCACCATCGGCCGCCGCCACCACCATTTCCTTCACTCCGGTTTCCGTCATCGATCGCTTCCCCGCCGGCTACTTCTCTTCACTTTGACGGCAGAGCATCTATCTCACGATCAAATCTCTTCCCAGTCTCGCGTCTTCGTCCTATCAACGGACAAGATCTAATTTTAGGTTGAGCGATATGTATCGGCGTTTTGGCCATAGGGTTCATTGGAGCTCCGTTTTGCGTCGTCTCCGGGAGTAGCGAAGCAGCCTGCATCTTCGGCGTGCGGTGCGGTGGCGGGATCTTTCGGCGTGGCGGCGTGACGGTGCTCCGAAGTGCTGGAGGACGGCGTCGACAGCTAGAGAAGGTTAGTCGGTGGTCGCAAGTCAGGCTGAGCTCGGGATGCACTCAGAGGAGCATATCTGACCGGTAGAGCAGATCCGTGATGAATGGCGCCGGCGCCGGCGAGCGAGAAGAAGATCGAAGATTTGGTTTTGGTTTTGGATTTTTTCTTTTTTGAGCGTATGTATAATTTTTTTCAATAAATAAATCAATTTGGTTATTAGTAATAATTACATGATTTTGCCAATTGAAATTTGACCAGATCTTCGATTTGTTTGTTCTGGCGTGCGCTTGAAATCTTTTTTTTTTAATATAAATAAATTTGGTTATTGTTAATAATTATATATTAGTTTTGTTAATTTTTTTAAAAAATTATTTTTCATGAAAAGTCACGGATTAGTAATGAAAAAATCTAGTTGTAGGTTTTCAGTAGCAACTTAGTAACAAAAAAAAATAAAAAACCAGTCGGTACACAGTCGTAAAAATGCCAAAAAAAATACAAAACCGATGCTCATTTCAGTCGTAAATAAGTAGCAAAATAGTAGGTAATCAGTAGTAAATTTTTGCGACTGATTAGCGACTGATTAGGGACTAAATAGTGACCGCATAGATCAGTCGTAAATGAGTCATAAATCAGTAGCAATTTTGCGACTGATTGTATTTGCGACCAGACCTTTACCTACAACCTATCTAAGTCGGTATTCAATCGTAACAGGGTCTTTTGCTACTGATTTCCGACCTTTTTTGCAGTAGTAAAAAAACTGTTTTCTTGTAGTGTTAGACATCCATTCTCATGAGCTAAGACATGTAAATCCCTTATTTTGTTCTTTGGGAATTTCATCAAACACTTGGTGTGCATGATTTTCCCTTTGATATAGTTATAAGTTTCTCAAGCCAAATCTAGCATTAATACCACTAAATAAGGAAGGAAAGCAAAGATTAAGAACATAAGCATCAAAAATCAATCATCAAACCATTCAAATCAAGCATAATCCAAAAATCCAACAAAAGGGTCTAAAGACTAAAGAACATGAAGACCAAATGGGAAAAAGACATAAAGATAAATAAGATGCATTAAATAAAAGATAAGGTTAAAGAATCATTCACTAGAGTGGCATGAATGATGAAGATCCATCCAAAATCATCATACGAAGAGTTTGGGATAAAACCCAACTCTAGAAAGAAGAAAACTTAGTCATAAAAATTAGGTTTTGACTATTTATAAAAAGTCTTGGGCGGACCGGGTCAACCCGGGACAAACCGGGTATTCACCCGGTTGAAAGTGGGTCGAGGAGAGAAGAGCACCGGTTGGTAAAACAGCGATATCTCCTGTAATACATGTCCGAATGGTCTCAAACCACCTCATGTGGACAGCAAACTCACTGGGATAAAAATTTTGTGAAGACCACCGAGGCTAATTCGGATTGGAGACCCTTTGTCCATCCAGGTCTTTCAGGCACGTCGGGTGTCTTCGACTCGTTTGAGCCAGCCGGTGTGCTGCATCATGAAGATCAGCCTCGGGCAAGGTCAGGCCGGTGCTGCAAGTCGGTGTATCTCCTGTCTTGGGAAGGTCTTCACACCGGGCATGAGCAAGCCGGCGGAACTGGCAGGTGGATCTCCTGTCCCGGGAAGCTCTTCACACCGGGCTGGGTGAGGCCGGTCGAGTGCTCTCGGTAAAACGACCATATCTCGCGAACCATATGTCTGAATGACCTGAAACCACCTCCTGTAGTTATCTAGCTCTCTTGGCTACAACGCTCATGAAGGCCATTGAAGCTGAATCGGGTCGGGGATCCTTCGTCCTGCTAGTTCTTTCAGACGCTACGGAATGGTCATTTTGCTCCATTACTCCAAACTTCTCCAAAATGACTCCAAGCACCTATAAAAACACTCCAAATGCATGCAAGACTCGCTAAGACCTAATGCAAATACCTAATACTCTAAATGAGACCCAAATTCTAAACAAAGCTATTATCATGCAAGCAAATAACTGTATGAATATCAGTCACGCCAAGGATAAGTGATGAGAGTGTGAACATTGCAAGATCAAAGTTTACACCAAAGAGAAGTGCTAGACACTCTATCCGCTTTTGAAAAGCATAAGGCAGAAAGGCATAGGTCAGACGTCTAGAGGGCGTGCTGGGGTTGCCAATGCTATCGGTGATGAGATGGTGAGAAAATCAGACTTGGATGCTCTCGTAAAGAGCATTACCAAACTGGCTGAATCTGGTAAGATTTTCTTCTCCTCTAAAACCCCTAAGCCCATTATTATAGACTCCGATGCCTCTCATCACATGATTAGTGATCCAGAACTTCTATCCAATGTTAGACCTCATGTTGGAAAGGTCACTATAGCAAATGGGGAAGATGTTTCGATTAAAGGAATTGGAGACTTAGATTTGTTTAAGAAGAGTACAAACGATCTATTTATGCATGAGTTTGCTTCTAACTTGGTATCAGTTCAGAAGACTACTAAGGACCTTGATTGTTTGGCTGTTTTTAGTCCTGATGATGTGTGGTTTCAGGATAATAAGTCAGGAGAGGCCATTCGAAAAGGTTGCGCAAAGAATGGTCTCTACGTTTTGAATGTTTTAGACAACCAACCAGTTGGGATAGCTCACTCTGCTTTGAGCACTAGTAGTACCAGCTCAGTGTGGCATGCTCGCCTAGGTCATCCTCACTCCAAGGTGCTCAAGCTTGTTTTGCCAAACCTGACTCATGCTGATCAGGGATGTGCAGCTTGTATCTTAGGGAAGCATTGTAGAATTATGTATCAAGACTCATCAACTGTCTACGATGAGTGATTTGATCTAGTTCACTCTGATGTATGGACAGTTCCTTGTACATCCAAAGATCAATATAAATATTTTGTTTCTTTCATCGATGAGAAATCCAAGTACATATGGGTCACACTTATTCCATCAAAAAGTCATGTTCTTGAAGCATTCTCTAAGTTCTACAACTATGTGATGACTTCGTTTGGAGTAAATATTAAAATTCTAAGAAGTGATAATGGTGGTGAGTACATCAGCAGCAAGTTTAATGAATTTGTGGACACACACGGGATAGTTCATCAGACATCTGCTGCCTACACTCCTCCACAAAATGGAGTAGCGGAACGGAAAAATAGACATCTAATGAAAGTGGCCAGAAAAATAATGTTTGATAAAAATGTTCCCAAGAAGTATTGGGGGATGCAGTGATGACGACTTGCTATCTAATCAACTGATTGCTTACCAAGTGATACAAGACTTTTTCGTCTATAGGAGGTATCAATAACTCCAACACGTGCAGTATGAAGGTTATCAATCCATAAAGGGATTTGTCATAATCATTAAGAATGCAAGGCACTTAAAGCAAGTTAAGCTAAACAAGTGTGGTTGGTGATTAATTATCAATTCAAAACAAGTGAATAGCAAAAGCACTAAGCAAGATTGTAAATTAATAGGCAAAAACGAATCTAGAGATAGGGTGATCGATATAAGAAGTCCCAAGTTCAATTCATGATGTTTATTTATTTAAGCAAGCTAATCCCTAGGCATAAGATCCTAAACTTGACTAATTCTCTTTCAAGCAATTAATCACTATGCTAATCACCTAACCCATTAGCAAATCATCATTTGTGGATCATTGATTAGCAAGCATTAAGTTTAAATCAACAAGATCAACCAAAAATACACCCTAGACAACTATTGTCATAGGCTAGGAATGTAAATCTCTTGTTTAATTCATCAAGGCATTTCACCAAACACTTGGTGTGCATGAAATGCCTTATGATCTAAATCTACTTTTTCAATCTAGATTTAGCCTTAAGAACATTAAACAAGAAGGGATATAATAAGATCTAACCCTAAACACCATGAATCAAGCCTAGGAACATCTTAATCTACCCCCTCTCTAAACCCTAAAAGACTACTCAAGATCCATCAAGAACACCTCAAAATCGATATGGATGGGAGATGAATTCATTGATGGGTGATGGATAATCAAGATGAAAAGATGATAGATAGAAGAGATTTATGAAAATAAATACCAAATTGCATAAAAACCAAAGATCCTTCTTACAAATCTCAAACTCTCTCAAAGGTAAAGGTTTTGAGCATAAGAAAAAAGCATACATAAAAATTAGGTTTAGATGAGTATTTATAAGAAAAAGTGGACAACAGGATTAACATCAATGTGTGACATCGATGTGTGACAGTGTCTTGAGCGAGGTTAAGCTCCCTGGTGTAGCATCAATGTGTTGCATCGATGTGTGACTGCTTCTGGTCGATGTGAATCCTACTGAAGCTGGGCATCGATGTGTGACATTGATGTGGATGGGGTCTTGAGCGAGGTTAAGCTCCCTGATGTTGCATCCATGTGTCACATCGATGTGTGGGAGAGATTGGGTCGATGTGAGTGCTGAAAAGCTCCCAAACTCCTTCAACCGCTTCACTTGCTCCCGATCCGGATAGTCTTCAGTATATCGGCGATAACTTCCTAACCTGATGTCCGAATGACCTGATTCGAATTTCCCTGGACAGCTGACTCGTCCATATACAATCTTCATGAAGACTTCAAGAGCTGGATCACATCGGAACGCCTTCGTCTGATCGGTTCTTTGAGACGTTCCGGATGGTTCCTCTCTAGTCTTTAAGCACCAAATCTCCAAACTCCACCAAGTGTCTCCAAACACCTAGTAAACTCCTCAAAAACATGCAAAAGACTCACAAGGACCTAATGCAGCTCCTAATACTCTAAATGGGACAAAACAAGTATGAAATGCAATGAAGATCCAAGTAAATGATCTTAAACCTATATGAAATGCGTTCTAAATACATGTAGAATATGCACATATCACCAAGCACCTTAAAGATGCATCTCCATACGAGGTATTGTACAAGACCAAACCAGGTATTACTCATCTTAAAGTATTTGGTTGCATGTGCTATGTATTTATACCATAAGCTCAAAGGAACAAGTTGGAGACTAAGAGTATAAAGTGTATGTTTGTTGGGTACTCACCCACTCAAAAGGGGTATAAGTGCTACAATCCTGACACCAAGCGTGTTTATATATATCCAGAGAAGTCAAGTTTGATGAAGAGAAGGGCTTCTTTGGTGATAAGAATTGGGATGAGCTTAAGGATCTTGCCTCCTCCAACGATAGAGCCACTACCTTGAGGCATATACTTGATGGTCTCATCACCCTCGCTGGTCCAAAAATGCCACCAACTAATAGTGAAGAAAGTCATCAGGAAGCTCCAACCTTTGATGAGGGTGTGGAGGAAGGCTCAAATGATAGTGATATATCATGGTTTTTACCCCGTTTAAGCCATGATATAAGTCCGTTTTATCGAGTCTTTATTCTATTATAGAGTTTTTTAGAGTCTTTTATAGGTTTTAGCACATTTGGAGCATTATTGGAGATATTGGAGTTTTATGGAGCATTTGGGAGCGAAACTGAAGGCTGGTGACTAAGTGCCTAATCGAAGCATCAAGTATCGATCGATACCCCCTGGTATCGATCGACACCCATCGAATCAGATTACAAGTCGCGTCTTTTAATGAAGTTTGAAGAATTGCGGAACTTGCCCATAAGACTTTAATATTTACAAGAAGACCCCAATTCGTGTTTAGACTATTTAATTAGGTTTTACAGCCACTTTGATGGCTATGCTTATTTTACTTTGGTTTTGTGAGAGAGATTTTGAAGGGAGACAAGTCTGAAACTCTGTTCGTCCGAGAGAAGATTTCGAACCCTCTTGTTACTCTTTCTATTTTATTTGATGATTTATTCAAACATGTTTATTGCTTCAATTTCCATGTCTGAGTAGATCCCTTGTTAGGTTCAGGATTCTCAATAGGGTTTTCTCTTAATGCTAGGTTGATTTATTATTAGGATTCAATATCTGAATGAGTTCTTTACCTAGGTTGTTTGCAAAGCTAATTCTGGATTGATCACCTAGAATTTAGATCTTAGGATAATTGATTAGGCGCGAGAGTGCGATTAATTACCTGAATGAATCTAGGGTGAGCAAAATAACTATTCGCAAAGAGATTTGGTTTAGTTGTTTTGTGAACAAATCAAACTCGAAATAAAAGCTGGTTTAGACTTTAGGATTCGCAAAGAGATTTAGAATTCCTAGGATTTAGACTTAGATAATTCTCGCAACGAGAGTTGGTTAATTACACCATAGTGATTTGAGTTCAAGAACCGCGCTAAATCTGAATCCTATTAATTAGTTTATCTGCATTCAGTGATTTCTTGAGAAATACCCTGAACATAGCCTTTTTCCAATTGAATTCACAACCGTTTTAATTTACATTCTGTCTTTTAATATTATTGATTGCTTAGCGTGATTCTCTCCTATATAATCTATTGTGTGTTTCTATTAGTCCTTGTGTTCGACCCCTAGCTATACTACGACAACTGCTTTAGTATCTAAATAGGGTATTAATTTGAGCATATCAAATTTGGCGCCGTTGCCGGGGACTCAATTCGCCATTAGATTTTAATCTGAGAAATTCGACTAAGTTCGACGGTATCGATCGATACTATCTAGTATCAGTCGATACTCGCCGTTTTCTTTTTGTTGATATCGATCGACACCACTTGGTATCGGTCGATACTCATCGTGTTACTAGTTACTAACGTTTCTGACTCTTGTTTTCAGGTGCATGCCTAATCGTGAAACCAGAGGAAACAAGAACACTCAGCTAGTTGAACTGTCATTGGAGCAGCTAGCACTTGTGGAACGCGCAAACCGTAAAGCAAAGAAACCAGCAAGGATGAACAACAATCAAGTGGAGTTGGTTCAAGATGAAGCTGGTGCTTACAGGGACCCAGAAGGTCGTTTGTGCAACGAGAGAGGAAAACGTCTGGATGGAGAGGGGAACATCATTCCACCTGCTCATGTTGTCGCTGGGAATGTTGCTGGGAACACGAACGCAGTGAATGCTGAGAACGCTGAGAACGCTGTGGTTAATCGTGGTAGGACGATTGGTGAGTGCAACAGACCTGACCAGTTTTACACTGTCCTCCACCTTATCAGAGGAATAACTTTGAGCTGAAGCCTGCATACTACACTCTTGTGAGCCAGCACTCCTGCTCATGTTGTAAATCAATGGAGGAAAAATAGGCCCATGGTGTTTCTCAGGAAATCAATGAATGCAAACTAACTAACTAACAGGATTCAGATTACGCACGGTTCTTGAACTCAAATCACTAAAGTATAGCTAACCAACTCTCGTTGCGAAAGCTATCTAAATCTAAACTTCAGAATCCCAAATCTCTTTGCAAATTCCTAAGAAGAAATCAGCTTTAATATCAGGTTTGATATGTTCACAAATCAATTAAACCAAATCTCTTTGCGAATAATCAATTTGCTCACCTAGGTTCTATCAGGTAATTAATCGCACTCTCGTGCCTAATCAATTAACCTAAGATCTAAGTTCCAGATTCGTCAACCTAGAATTAGCTTTGAGAATAACCTAAGGTGAAGAACTAATTCAGATAGTGAATCCTAAACAAATAATTAACCTAGCATTCAAAGAAATCCTTTATGAGAAAACCCTAAACCTAAAGTGGATCTACTCAGACATGGAGAATGAAACAATCAACATAACTGAATAAATCATCAATAAAATAGAAAGAGTAACAAGAGGTTTTGATATCTGATCTCGGACGAAGGGAGATTCAGACTTGTCTCTCTGAAACCAAAGTAAAATAAAGCATAGCCATTAAAGTGGCTGAAAAACCTAATTATATAGCTAAAACACGTTATGGGCCTTCTTGTAAATATTAAAGTCTTCTGGGCTAATTCTGCAAATCTTCAACTCTTCAATAAGTCGCGATCCTTCTGTTTCCTTGACGGGTATCGATCGATACTAGGCAGTATCGATCGATACTCAGGTGATTTTGATGTCTCAGCTACACGGATCTTCTGCTTCGCTCCAGGATGCTTCAGAAAGCTCCAATATCTCCAGTTATGCTCCAAAAGTGCTATAACCTGTAAATGACTCTAAAACACTACGAAATAGTAGAAAGACTCTATAAAACGACTTATGTCATGGCCTAAACAGGGTAAAAACCATGATATATCAACTCCCCCAGACTTAGCATTTGCTTGCCCTCAAGCAAATAGAAGCCTAAACCAGAGAAAAAGGTTTGAAAACGTAGAGATTCACCCGTTCATTAACCATCGAAATGACCCTCTTTCCAAGTACCCAAGTGTCACCTAACCAGTTTTCGATCTAACCACCATGTACTTCTCCGTAGACATTCGCAGCTTTTCCAGACTCCACACATTATCCCACAGCATTGTTCAAATAAAGCCTTCATCTCCAGATTCATCGCTGCAGCCAATGTTCAAGAACCTTCTAGATTCTTTACCAAACAATATCATGACAAGGAACCACCCTTTTTCACACTTTTTGTATCAATTTCTCTCCCCCAGACTTATTTCTTATTATGTTTCTAGCATTTACATATTAAGGGATTGAAACGCGAGTATTGATGGTGTTAGCCACTGAATCCCCGGTTCTTCCCTCAAAAGTAATCAAAGGTGTAGGCGAATAATGGTATCATAGGAAATTTTCCTAACCTCGCTTTCACCTTTGTGTGATCATCTCCTCTGAAGTAGAATAATGGGATCTTTGGAAACTTTCCTAGCCCTCTACTCAGAAGAAAATCATTTCATCTTTTAATGCATCTTATCAACTTGTAACAGGGAGAGAAATACCATTATTTTAAACACATGGGTTCCTTTGTCATATATGAATGATGAATCAAGCTCTGTAAACACTAACCACATCGATGAAGTGCGACTTATTGGCTCAGGCTTCAGAAGAACTCTGCTAGAGACATGGATGTTTTCTAGTCAACTGGTCAGTCCTTGGATTTTTCATTAGTCGATATAGAACTGATCTTGCAACACTGTGCACTCAATAAAAAATCAAATCAATAGGTTCAAGCACATGATCATCATCTCCAACAAGTTTTGACTCAATAAAAACAAGTTTGACTCAATAAAACAACTGACTCTAAGAAAAACAAACACAATGTCAGCAGACACCTCCCCCAGACTTGAACAACACTGTCCCCAGTGTTATTTAGCCTAAAGTCAGTGAAAGAAAACAAAAGAACAGAACAAAATTGGGAAAAACAAGAAGTTACCTTGCTGGAATATTGAGTATCGACCGACACACAGCCTGGTATCGATCGATACTAGGCTTAAGTCGACACAAGATATTTCATTTCCCGCAGGGTATCGACCGATACCAACAGGGTATCGATCGATACCCTGGCGATTTCGTGATTGCCAGTTGATATATCATGGTTTTTACCCGTTTTAGGTCATGATATAAGTCCGTTTTATAGAGTCTTTATTCTTTTTCGTAGTGTTTTAGAGTCTTTTACAGGTTCTAGCACGTTTGGAGATATTGGAGCTTTCTGGAGCATTCTGGAGCAAAGCAGGAGATCCGTGTAGCTGAGACATCAAAATCACCTGAATATCGATCGATACTGCCTAGTATCTATTGTGTACTTGTTTTCGTTTACATCCTTTGATTTAGCGTATTTTGGATCTATATAATCTATTGTGTGATATCTTGAGTTCTTGTGTTCGACCCCTGATTTACTGCAGCAACTGCTTTAGTACTATTTAGGGTATTAATTTGAGCATATCAAATTTGGCGTCGTTGCCGGGGACTCAATTCGCCATTAGATCGATACCCTTCAGTATCGGTCGATACCCGACGTATATTTCAGTTACTTACGTTCTTTGTTTTTCTTTTCAGGTGTATGCCTAATATCGAAACCAGAAGCAACAAGAACACCCCGCTAGTTGATCTATCACTGGAACAGCTAGCACTTGTGGAACGCACAAACAGGAAAGCAAAGAAATCAGCTAAGATGAACAACAATCAGTTGGTTCGTGATGCAGCTGGTGCTTACAGAGACCAAGAGGGTCGGTTGTGCAATGAGCAAGGACAACGTCTGGATGGAGAGGAGATCGTCATGCCACCTGCTCCTGTTTTCGCTGCGAATGTCGCTAGGAACGCGAGGAATGCTGTGGTTAATCGTGGAAGAACGATTGGTGAGTACAACAGGCCTGATCAGTTTTTCGGAAATCGTTCAGCGATTCGTCCTCCTGCTTTTGAGAGGAATGACTTTGAGCTGAAACCTGCATACTACACTCTTGTGGGACAGCATCTCTTTCATGGTCTTCCTCATGAACATCCGATGGATCATGTGGAGAAGTTCGAGGACTTGGTCACTAGCATCAAGAGCAATGGAGTGTCCTACGACTATCTCTTCTGCAAGCTCTTCCCCTACTCTCTAGGTGGAGATGCGACTTATTGGCTGAGACAGCTACCTCCTGGATCGCTGACTAGTTGGGAGGAGACTAGGAGGGCCTTCCTGATTAACTTCTACGATGATGCACGATCTGAGGATCTGAGGAATAAAATCTCCCAATTTTCTCAAGGACCTACTGAGGCATTCAAGGCTGCTTGGACAAGATTCAGATCGTATCAGAGAAACTGTCCACATCACGGATACTCTGATGTGCAGTTGCTGGGTATCTTCTTCAGAGGGATAGATTGGAGGTATCAGATGGCTTTGGACTCTTCAAGCAATGGTAATTTCAACACTAGGTATCCTGAGGACGCTTATGTGTTGATTGTGAACTTTGCATTTAGCAGTAGCACCAAGAGTGCAGATTTCGAGCGCAAGAAGCTGGCTGGTAATCATGATGGGTCGCAGATCGCTGAAGTTAAGGCTCAGCTGGATTCTATGCACATTCTTCTGCTGGGAAAGACAACAAAAGCCGTTCACTTTGCTGAAGATGTTGAGGTGTTTAACGAGGGTGAAGCAGAAGGTGTCAACTACATTGGTGGTTCTGGTTTTCAGGGACATAGGAACCAATTCAACAACAATCGAAGCTTCAACAACAATTTCCAGCAAGGAGGATTCAACCAGAAACCTTTCCAGAACAGCGGTTACACCAGGAACTATGGGAGTTCTTCTTACGAGCATGTGTCTACTAAAACGTCAGAAAGCAAGATCGAGACTATGCTTGAAACGCTCGTTGAAGGATAGCAGCACATCACAGTGACCTTCAATGGTAAGATGGACGCCATGTACAAAGATCTAAGTGGAAGGATCGATGCTCTTGGTATTCATCAGATGCAGCTTGAAACTCAAGTAGCTCAGACTTCAGAGAGTTCGAAAAGACAGGAAGGTTTTCTTCCAGGGAGAACTGAAAATCCAAGAGCATACGTCAATGTGATCAGCTCAAGTGCAGAAAATTTCGAAGATGATTTAGAAATCGCCAAGGCATCGATCGATACTCCCTTGTATCGATCGATACCAGCTCAGACAAATGCTCGAATGGATACAAGAACCCGTGTATCGATCGATACCCCATTGGTATCGGTCGATACTGAGGCGATTTCTGAGGAGACACCTGAGATGTCAACTGTGGTGCTTAAAGAAGTTGCAGAACGAGTTTATATACCGAGGATACCTTATCCCAGAGCTGCTGGGAAGACTAAGAAGGAGGTAGAGGACGCCAGATGCCAGGCTATGCTGGATGAGCTGATTGTGGAGCTTCCCCTTGATGATGATAAATCTGTCAAGGATGATTCAACAGCAAGAGTATCGATCGATACCCTACCTGGTATCGATCGATACCCCTCGCAGGACGAGCCAGAAACTGTGGAAACACCTGAGTTGATCAAAGAAACAGTTCGCAAGCCCAAGAAGCTGAATCATGTTCCAAAACACCTCAGAGATCCCATTTCTCCAAAGCAGCTGCGTGGCTTTGAGAAGATGGTACGAAGGATTTCCCGTGAATCATCTTTTGAAGAAGCTCTAGAACACCGTCCTCTGCTAAGTCACTTCAAATATTGCAGAGAAACTGAGGAAGAGATTAAGGCACTCTTCATTAAGGCTAGAGGCGCACCACTTCCACTGAGACAGCTGACCCAAAGAGAAGATCCAGGGAAATTCGCGGTTCCATGCTCTATCTCTGGAGTTGAGTTCAAAGATTCTCTCGTTGACTCAGGGGCTAGTGTCAATGTCATCTCAAGGGCAATTGAAGAGCGGTTGGGGGCTGATATTCGATCACCAGAGGCATCTATCACATTCGCGAACGACTCCACCTCGCTTCCACACGGTACTATCCATGGTTTGCTGGTCACAGTAAGAGATTGTCTGGTGCCGACTGATTTTCAGGTTGTGGAGATGAGTGCGATATCTCGTATGCCTATACTCCTGGGACGACCATTTATGGCTACTGCTGGCGAAATCATAGACACGCCTAATAAGAGAATCTCTTTCTCTTACATTGACGGAGGGGTCTATTATGATGTCATTCCCCCTAGGAGTGCTCCCACACATGTCTCTAGCATCGAGGTTGTTACAGAAAAGTCGCTGGCAGTTGATCTTTTGGAAGAGCCTCCTGATGAGCCTACTATCGCAGACATTTCAGCTGAACCGCCCAGCATTCCCAAGGAAGTTGTCAAGAAGGCCAAGCGCATAAGAGTCGAGAATCCCCATGTCACTTTGATCCCTCATAATTGTGATGGAGATTCGATTGAGTACAAGGTGAAGTGCACAGGAGCCTCAAAGCCATTCTCTAAGGCTAGAATTCTTCTTACTTCGGAGCTGAAAGAGAAAGGAAAGGAGTTTGTGGAAGGCATGTTGAGCAGAACTTTGAAGCTAGCAATGTCGAGTTGTGGAGCCTGTTTTGGTGCAAGCTCCCACCGCACCGCACTAAAACCGCACCGCACCTGCTAAACCGCTTGTTCCGCACCGCTCAAACCGCTGTCACCATTCGAAGCCTATGAAGATTACAAGAAATTGAAAACTACAAGATCGAACCAAACAGATTTTTGAAAGGTATAAGAAAATGCAGTGGAGATTTAGGTTCAATGGATAGTGTAAGAGTTTTATTTGTATATTATTTGTAATTGTTTAATTTTTTGTATATTATTTGATGATTAAGGGTTAGAGGTTTAGGGTTAAGGGTTAGAGGTTTAGGGTTAAGGGTTAAGGGTTTGTGTTTGGGGTTTAGAATTTAGGATTTATGAAATTTTAAAAAAATTGTAAATGTTTATTTTTTGTATATTATTTGATGATTAAGGGTTAGAAGTTTAGGGTTAAGGGTTCAGTGTTTGTGTTTGGGGTTTAGAATTTAGGATTTATAAAATGATTATATTTTTTTAAAAATTGTAAATGTTTAATTTTTTGTATATTATTTGATGATTAAGGGTTAGAGGTTTAGGGTTAAGGGTTAGAGGTTTAGAGTTAAGGATTAGAGGTTTAGGGTTAAGGGTTTAGAATTTAGGATTTATAAAATGATTATATTAAAAAAAATTGTAAATGTTTAATTTTTGTAAATTATTTGATATTTATGTGTAAGATCTAGTTTACAATTTGAGATTTAAAGTTTATGATTAAGGAAACCCTTTTTTCATGTTGATGTCGATCAATTAGATTGTAAATACTGTTTATAGCTGTTGGATTTTTTGAAAAAAAATGAATTTTTTTTTCTTTGTGACTGTTAGAACCAAATAAAATCAATCTCAAAATTTTTATGTGTATTAGTTAAATCTATCAATTTTCAGATAAAATGTTATTTGTATATTATTTGTAAGTGTTGGATTTTTTTGTATATTATTTGATGTTTATGTGTAAGATCTAGTTTATAATTAAGATTTAGAGTATATGATTAAGGGTTAGAGGTTTAGGGTTTGTGGTTGGGGTTTAGAATTTATGATTTATAAAATGACTATATTTGAAAATTTTAGATTTATAACTATTGTTTTGCTACTGTTTTGCTACTGTTTTGCTACTGATTTGCTACTGTTCTACGACCCACCGAATTCAGTAGCAAATCAGTCGCTAAAAGTACTACTGATTAGCTACTGCATGTTTCCGACTACAATTCAATCACTAATCAGTCGTAAAACGGCTACTAATTAACGACTGAAATTTTTAGGCACAAAATACCTACTTATGTGCGACTGTTTGAAAATAGTCGCAAATCAGTCGGAAATCAGTAGCGAAACAGTCGATAAATTTACCGACTACCTAATCAGTAGCAACAATCAGTAGCAAAAACCCTGTTTTGGTGTAGTGTTTATTCTATCCTTATTTTAATGCATGTTTGCTTGATTAGCTACCTTGCAACTGAACTTATGTATTTTTAGAGCTACGAAAGTATTGGATCTATATGATTGACCTAGGGTAGACGAGAAAAAACCGTTACAAGATACGAAAGTATACTTGTAGAGGGGTTGTGAACGTTAACGAACTTGCTTGTTCATTATAACTTTATGCGCAACCAGAGACGAAAGCTACTGGTAGAGTATATAAGTTATCGGTGTGTAGGATGTATGAGAGTAGGCTACACACACTATCGTGTTCCAAGTTCAAGATCCAAAAGATGACAAAAGTCGCATTAAAAATCCTAATAAATTTCTTATGATGATCGACTGTGATCCCTTGAGAGTTTCCGATTGCCCAACGCTTCGTTTAATTGTTTACAATCTTGCTTTGCTTACTCGTTTATTTACTTGCTTGCTTTCTCATTTTCTCGCTTAAGTTTATTTAATTTCTAGCTACAAAATCTTGACACACCATAAACCTTATTTTCGTTTAGGACTTCCTTACTAATTTTCTTTCTAAGGTCTCATAGAAAAGCATTCCCTCCATGTGGATCGATACCTAAAGTCATAGAACGCACATTTGTGCACTTGCACATTTAGAGTTTACAAATTTATAACCTGAAATTAGGATTAACAATCCGCTCGCATCAAGTTTTTGGCGCCATTTCCGGGGAGGCAACCATAGAGGTTAGTAAATCGACTCTAAAACAAACTTTTTCTTTTTAATTTTTGTTTTTGTTTTTTCTTTGTTTCAGGTTTTGAAACATGAACTCGCCTCTACAGCGAGATCACTACTACGAGCAGGGTTTCTACGACCCATATTATGCTCACTACTCTCACGATTCACACACCAATTGTGACTCGTTCTACATGGATTGAAAACCGGCACCGATCAACTACTCTCAAGGATGCTACGAGCCTCCTTACTACCGAGACAAACTTTTTGCGTCTCTGTTTGTCGAATCACGAAAAAATCCTTACCATCTTCCTCATCAAATCTTAGACCAACACGATGATAACTCGGAAATTAGCCTTCGTTTGGAGCAACTCAAAGCAATGATCAAATCCCTTGCTTTCAAAGATGATGATTTTAAAACCCCTTGGCTCAACCACCAACCTCACTCATACCACAACCAAAACAACTCAACAGGCAAAACCCAAGGCGCCACCCATGAACCTCTCTATGATAAGGAGTATACGAGTATTCTTCAAAAACCCAATGAATCTATGCACGAAGATGAAGGGTACTACGTAGCTTCCGAACTCGATGGAGTGCCCTCATTCAAATTGGTTATAAAGAAGTCAAAAAATGAAAGTCCCTTGGATTCTCAAGCTCATGTCATCGAAGCAGAAAATCAAGGAAAATAAGGACATGTTTCTATTCCATGTTCGTTTTTAGAGTCTTTTAATCCTTTATCGAGTATTTTCAGGTTTTAGGTGACTTTGGGAGAAAAAGAGACTTTTTGGGTGAAAATGAGCATATGGAGATGCAGAATCATGCAGAGGCGTCAGAAGTTTGGTATTCGTTTAAGAACTTCCCACCGATGGATCGAGTTCAAATGTTGATTCAAGATATATCATTGTGTAAGCTTTCATTTAAAAGAGGTTTGAGGTCATTCCAACGGTGCGATCAAAAGTTAAGCCTGTTTTCGTGAAGACGGTCCAACCTAAACCGACCGGTTTAGCGACGCATAAAAAAAAGTAAATCTCGGTTTACACTTATTTTGACCTTATTTTACCTAGGGTTTCGTGGAGAACGACTCTAGACCTATTTATACTTATTTTGAAGCCACTTTTTAGGCTACGCTTTTTCTGTTCAGAGTTTTGGTTTTTGGCAATTTTGGAAGCTTTGGGCAGACGAAACTCTGACTTTACATCTTTTGAGAATAATTTATGAACCTTGTTTGATTTTCTATCATATCGATTAAGAGTTTTTCTTATTCTCCTTGCTTTTTTCTGTTTCCATGTTTGAGTAGTTTCATAGTTAGGTTTAGGGTTTCAAGGGGATCTATAAATCATTGAATTAGACATAGATAAATATATATCTTTTGTGGTTTTCGCTTATCGTTGTGTTCATTGCTTAGTCTAAATTGACCACTTAGTTTCTGATCTAAAGTTTAATCTATTCATCAAAAGTATTTTAGATTGCTTGGAAGAACATAGACGAGCAAATCATCTTTAGCCAACGAAAGTTGATGCTAAGGCGATTCGTGAACATATCAAACCAATTCATTAATGGTCTAGAATTCTAAGTTCAAACAACAATTTAGAATCTTAGGTTGTTAGATTTAGTGGTATTGATTAAACATTTATGTTCGAAACTTGTGCTAAATCATTCACTGAATAATTGTCTCGATTATGATCTCTAGATTCCTGCGAAAAACCCTTAGCCTTATAACGTTTTTCCTTATTGATTTTCACATCGTTATTAGTTATTTAGTTTCATCTTGCAAATCAAAACCATATTTTCGTCTTAGCTCTATTTCACTTTGTGAGATTTATAGTGTAACATTGGTTCTTGTGGATTTGATCTCATATCTATATTACTGTGATAGTTTGTTCTCTTGCAGTATTTTATTTGGGTTATTCCTGAAGTGTTTCAGTGATTCTCTTAAGTTCGTATAGAACTAATCTACACAACTCAATGTGTATTCTCCAAGTAACCAAATGATCAACCAATTAAGTGATATGTAGAAAGATAAGAAACAATGATTAAACACTAGAAAGAAACAGACTTCTTGATTTTTTGCCTTTTGATATGTATATATATATCTTTATTTTTTTTATTGATTTTTTTTTACTATTCCTTTCTTTTGGATCTATTTTGTTTTTTACTAGTTACGAAAATAAACTAAGAAGATGAAAAGATAGAAAAGAAAGAAGATGAAAAGATAGAAAAGAAAGACGATGAATAGATGAGAAGATAAAAAGATAATACTGAATCCTTTGTGAGTGTGCTCTGATACCAAATGATACGATCTCGCGGAAGTTCCCAAGCAAGCGGCACTCTAATGGCGGTGAAAGATGGATAATCTTTGACTTCTAGTGGCTCGTGAAGTTGGATGCTAAGGTGAAATTCCTTAGACCTCGAACTCTCTTAATACGCTTCCAAAACAAACTAGGCGGTGGAAACCGTGGTTGATAGAATTTGTGGAGCAAGATTCTAAGGTGCAATTCTTTAGGCCCAAAACTCTCTTAATACGCTTTTACGAACGTTGGTCAACGAATGGCCACCCAAGTGTGATGAAGAATACTTGATAAACCGGTTTGATTCCATGTATATGACACACCAAGTAATCGAAAATTTTACAAGGAACAAAGGAGAATCACTCTCTCTTAAAAGAAATTCTGATTGATAAAAAGTTGGATGATCATAAAATGATCTTACATGTGTTTATAAAAGAAAAAAAGTGATGTGGTCAACAAGGCAAACTCGAAAACTATGAGAAATTAATTCCAAAGAATTATCACTTTCCTTAACCCATTTGCTGATCTTCTTAGGCTTCGATCATTATCAAGGTAATGTGTTGGGCTTGATCACTTTCCTTGTTCAAAATTCCATCTAACAGCTCACGAACTGCTCCAACAAGTCGCCTTGTCCTTGCCCTCGTCATTGGACCAGCAGGTACAAGCATTGCATCTCCATGATCTTTCTTACTCGTTTCCATGATCACATCATGAGATCAACGCATGAAATGACTAAGTATCATGAATGGGCCTAGCCAAACTACGTGGGCCTAGCCAAACCATGAAGAAAGATGACGAGCCCATGAGCTGAAATATCACAATTTGGGCCGAGCCCAAGATGCGAAAGGACATAACGATGTGTTCTGATCCGAGCCGAGGTCTTCATGGTCCGAGATGAGGACTCATTGGGGCGAGCCGACATCTTTGTGGGCCGAGACGAGTGTTGTGGGCCCAGCCAAAAGCCTAAGAAACATTTTGTGTTATCGTTTGCCCTAGGAGATGGATGTGAATCACACGGAAAGTCGGTGCCGAATAAAATGGAAGGAAATCTCTAAGGATATTCACTGATATTCTCGCCTAGGGAAAAGGGTGTTCCAGATAAACGCATATGGTTGAAGTAACGATCAAGAGAATACATTACAAAATCAGGGTACCATGATGCTTAAGACAAAGCTAACCCTGGCCAATGGACTGGAGGAGAGTTGTTTGAATTGGTTCCCAGATGTTTGGAATCTATCAACATCGCCCAATATCAAACACCTAATCTAGAAGACAGCTTGTGGAGTATTGCCAACAAGAGAAAGACTGGTGGCACTACATATTCAAGTAAATCCAACTTGTATAAGATGTGGTGAGATAGAATCAATACCACATGTTTTATTCCGCTGTGACTTTGCAAAGCAGGTGTGGCAGAACGCCCCTTTGGGATCAATTTTGAATGTGTTTGTGTACTCAAGCTTTCCAGAATGATGCAAACACATCTAATTTCTTCTATGTCTCCCTCCAACGGGTATCAATATTGGCTCCTTGGTTTCATGGATTTGATGATCACTCCATAGCGCAAGAAATTATCATGTATTCTCTAACATAATCTTCACTATTGAAGAAATTGTCCTAAAAGCCACAACATATGCAAAGGAATGGAATGAAGTTCAACCAATCAAACACAAAAGCCACCTCATCACCGATTCTTCAACTTAGAACACGCCCCCATGATGTGGTTCTTTGTAGAACAAATGCAGATGGAAGTAGGTATTACAGCTGCATGGCTAGGATGAACTTTTTCGAGAACTTCTAAAAGAGCACCATCACAACATTTGAATGTGGTTCCTTTTGTTATAGCTTTCCACTTGCATCGGAAGGTTTGGGTATTCGTGAAACTCTCAACAATGCAATTATATCCTTGGATATAAGGTTTATTACCATCGAATATGACTCTCAACAACTTATCCATGCTATATCTTCGGATTCGCCGCTTAGTGAGGTACATGAAATTCTAGTGAACATCTCATCGTATTCCCAACAATTCAACTTTATCTCTTTTAGATTCATCTCTCGTAATGCCATTGTTGTGGCTGACTCTTTATTTTTATGTTTATTATTAGTTTTACCTACTTTTATTTTTATTATTATACTAACCTAATTTTATTCTTATTACCGAATGTACCTTTATGACTTTTGTTGAGAAAAACGCAATTACAAAACTGTCATTACTATTCATTTGCCACGTAGGCAAAAGTTGATTTAACAAGTCTACCGTTCTTTGACGGTATACTTGTTTGATGTTGGTCAACTCAAATTTTGGTCCGTAGATTTGTTTGATGGATGATAGATTTGTTTGAAAGATGGTAGATTTGTTAAATCTTGGTAGACTTATTTTTATGACGCGATAGAAATATTTATTTTTGGTAGATATATTTATTTTTGGTAGATATATTGTCTTTGATGGTAGATTTGTTTATGAGTTGATAGAATTTACGACCAAATCGTTGACTAACGGGTAAATATTTGACTTTTTGGTGGATTTATTGACAATGGTGGTATACTAATCTTACAAAAATGTAGATTTATTTCTTTTGTTGGTAGAGTTAATCACTGTGAATTATTTTTTCGTGACAGAAGATTTATTTCTTTGACGATTGATTTGTAATGGCAACGGTAGATTTTTATTGGGTTGGTAGATTTATTTATAATGGCGGTAGATTTAAAACCGTGTAAAATCTTGGTAACTTTGTTTTGTAACGGTGGTAGATTTAATATTAGTGACGGTAGATTTAAAAAATTTGGTAGATTTGTTTGTTATGGTGGTAGATATAAAAACGTCTAACATCTCGTTGACTTCGTTTTGTTATGGTGGTAGATTTAATATTAATGACGGTAGATTTAAAATTATTTAGTATATTTATTTTTAATGGCGGTAGATTTAGTATTTTTTGGTATTTACTTAGATAACTTTCAGTTGGTAGACCTATTATTTCGCGTTGTGGTAGACTTTTAATGACGGTAGATTTATCGACATTGTTTGGTGGTAGACATTTGACTTTTTCCAGAATGAGAAATAACGTTTTTGGCCTACACTAAATATCATATCTACGGAAAAACCAGGCACCCAAATTTGCTAAGTATGAGAATTTTTTTTTTATTTGATGGTAGATTTATTGTAATGATGGTAGATTTATTTTGTTGATTTTTTTTTTCTAGAGTTAACTTTTTATTTCATCTTAAATCACAAACTGAGACCTATTTTTTGTACATTATTTGGACCTTTTATTTAGTGCATTGGAGGTGTTTGTTCTTGAGCATAATATAGGTAGTAGTTGATCTTTGATTTTAGTTGAGTTTAATTGTCTGCTCCAATTACTATTTGTTAGTGGTTCGAGATATCTTCCTCCTCGAGACAATGATGCATTATCAACTTACTTAATTGAAAGTTTGTTTACAACCCTTATCTTGGTACTTAGGACTTAAATGCTTTTATTTGTCAAAGATAAGTATTTTTTTCTCTCATCCACTGTATACTTGTTCGAATTTTGTTTTCTTCTTTGATCGATAGAACAAGTTGGTATGCCGTCTGTAGTCGTGCATTTGCAAGAGGTTGTGGTCGCTTATAAATGTAGTATTTTAACTCATCTTTATGATGAATTTACTACTCGCACAATGAATCAATATTTACTCAGACAATGTATGACAAGACATTAAAATTGAATATAGATCAACCTCCATTTCCTTAGTAGTTCAATTCCAGAGAGAAAAATTATATTTTTGAGATTCTAAAAGGCATGCAAAATGTTCCCTGCCAAGACAGATTCAAGAACAAACATTTCTAATCTCACAAAAAAAAACATTTCTAATATCTCTTTTTCTCTAATTATATTCATATACAAGCATGTTCATTTATCTCTCTGCATTTCGGATTCGTGAACGGAATTTGCATACATCGGTAATATCACCGGAGATGACGCCACCTACTGATATGAATCGACTAAGGACCGGCTTGCTCTAGGTACGGTGGAGGTTGATAGATCCTTGAATTCGAAAGGATTCACGAAGAGAGATGCTAAGGTGTGAGTGATGAACTCAAAATTCCTTAGGCCCAATCGACAATGAACACGATAAACAAGGGGATGGCTTCGATGTTGGGAGAATCCGAGGAAGAGGATGATAAGGCGTGGGAGATGAATCCCAAAAATCCTTATGCCCCAATTCACGAGAAGAACACTCACAAACAACGGATCGATGGCTACGTCGAAGTGTTGCAGAATTACACTCGATAAACCAAAAAGAATTTCAATGAAAAACCTTCAAAGAAATCGAGAAACAAGAGATGAAATCTCTGAAAATACTTAGATAAAATTCATAAGATGTTTTCGACAATGAGGGAGAAGAAGAGATAAAGAGAAAGCAAAGAAAGAAAGTCAAAAGGTCATTCTCGAAAATGAGAGAAGACCATCAAAAATTACAAAAATAATTAAGACAAGTTTGAACGTCTTTTGGGATTCCGCCAAAGAAATCCCCGCGGAGAAGTTCCCCCGGGAAAGTCCCTCGAAAAGTCCTTCGGGAATAAATCCCTCGAAAATTCCCTCAGAAAATACCCCCGCGGAATTCTCGAGAAGTCGGACCGTTAGACGGTGTAAGCCGGTTTCCTCGTTAAAACCTCTATACGGAAAACCCATTGGGACAAAACCGTATACAGAAAAAAGAGTACAACGCGACTTACACAAACGGCCAAACCTCAAGAAGAATTCGAAGATAATGAGGTGAGGACGGGTTGCGTAAGTTGATCCTCCTCGATCCGGGATTCCGTAAGTAAGCTCCGCACCGCTCCCGCTAGCTCCCGTGCCTTAGACCGTGTGATAGGTCTTGTTGGGATGACCATTGCGTCTTCTTGAATCTCATCCGAAGTCTTCACGTCCATGATCATATCATCCCCCTCCACTTGAAAAGGATTTGCCCTCAAATCGATTTCATCTGCAACATAATAAATAATATCAGCAACATTGAAACTTGAGCTTATGGAATACTTACCTTGGAGATCGATTTTGTAGGAGTTGTCGTTGATCTTTTTCGTCACGGTGAACGGTCCATCAACTATCGGCAAGAGTTTGGATTTCCTTTCTTCCGGGAACCGTTCTTTCCTTAGATAAATCCACACAAGATCACCGGGTTCGAAAACCTTCTTGTGTCGTCCTTTGTTTGCATGCTTACAGTATTGCTCCATTTTATGTTCGATGTTTGCTTTCGCCTTTTCGTGCATCTGTTTGACCATCTCGGCCCGTTTCTTTCCATCCAAACTTACCGTAAACGATGTTCACTCAAAGGTAAAGGAGTTAAATCGAGAGGAGTAAGCGGATTAAAACCATAAACGAGTTCAAAAGATGAAAACAATGTAGTAGAATGTTGTGCATAATTATAAGCAAACTCTACATGGGGTAAACAATTTTCCCACGACTTAAGGTTCTTTTTAATCACTGTTCGCAAAAGGGTTCCTAAGGTCCTATTGACCACATCGGTTTGACCATCGGTTTGCGGGTGACAAGTCGTAGAGAAACAAAGCTTAGTTCCTATTTAGCCCAAAGGGTCTTCCAAAAATAACTTAGAAACTTTGTATCTCTATCCGAAACTATGGTTCTAGACATCCCATCCCATGCAAACGAACAACTTCCGTAAAGAATAAATCAGCTATGTTCGTTGCATCATCGGTCTTATGACATGGAATAAAATGCGCCATTTTAGAAAACCTATCGACCACAACAAAAATAGAATCACTACCTTTCCTAGTCCTAGGCAAACCTAAAACATAGTCCATGGATATATCGGTCCTTGGTTTTGGCGTTTGGATTCAGCATACTTACAAGTCGTGCATCGGTTGCAAATTCGTTCAACGTCACATTTCATATGCGGCCAGAAGAAGTGATCTTGCACGATATGAAGAGTCTTCACTACGCCAAAATGTCCCATAACTCCACCGCCGTGTGCTTCCCTAATAAGCAAATCTCGCAAAGAAGAATTAGGAATACAAAGACGGTTCTCGTAAAACAAGAAACTGTCGCTTTTAAAATACTTTCCAAAAACAAATTTAGCACAAGATAGAAAAACTTCCTGGAAATCTGAATCTGAGGCGTAAGCTTCCTTGGTCATCTCGAACCCAAGTATCTTAGCATCTAAAGTCGAAATCAATGTATACCTCCGAGACAACGCATCGGCGACCACGTTTTCTTTACCTTGTTTGTATTGAATTACGTACGGAAACGTCTCGATAAATTCAACCCAACGTGCATGTCTCTTGTTCAACTTTTGCTGGCTCTTCAAGTGCTTGAGGGATTGATGCACTACAAGAAAAATGGGCATTGATAGCACATTACGATAGCGTAGTTTCTGTAACTGCTATTATAGGTAATATCGGGGGGTTGGGTTACTCTATCATAGCATTCGAAAAATGCTAAAGCGAAAAAACTCTAAGCGGGAAGCTAAAATTCCTTTTGCCTCTCATAAATTCACTAATGACCGCCAACACTTAGCCAAAAAAATAAAGATTCAGCATCTAAGTGTATATGTCCAAAAAAAATTTAGACCTTAAGAAAAAAAATCCCTTACGGTAAGTTTCTCTCTAGCCTCTTCAAATCCCTCTCTCTCGCCGACTCCCTCTCACTCGCCGACTCCCCTCTTCCTCCTACGATTCTAGCCTCCCGAGCTTTGTATCTCTCTCAGGAATCGTTCATCTCAGGTTAGCTTCGATTGCTAAACCCTAAGATTTCATTCATCATTTTACTGGATACTCCTGATTTTACTGGATACTCCCGATCAGAGATGATGACCCGGAGATCAGCGATATCCCTCATATCTAAATTGGCTTCGACACTCCCGATTTCCTCCGCTTCACAACCTTCTGGAATCCGAAAATCGGTTTGTCCTTTTCTCCTCAGCTCAAAATGGGATGTTGTTTTTGCGTTATTAGGATTTCATTCCTTTTCCCACTCGGGGATTCATTTTTTTTTTCAGCAACGTTACGAGAATCGCTAATCTTTTTGCGCTTTGTTTCTGCTATTGATTCTTCTACATAGTCATGATTTATTGTTTATCTTGTTAACAAACAAACAAAATTTGACTTGCTCGAGTTAGTACAAGTTTCCAATTTCTGTATTTGAAACGTATTTTGGTCTGAGGTTGCTTTTTTCAATACCATTTCTCGGGCTAATGCTTTTCTTCGAATACGTATTTTGGTCATCTTCTCCATCGACCAGATTCGGTGCAGTCCCTTGTTCAGATAAGAATCGCGGTTTCTTCACCATTTTCCAGTCCCTTGTTCAGATAAGAATAAGGTTGTTCCTGAAGTTAAAGAAGTATTGGACACATTCCGAGTTGATGCTGAGTTTGGAAATGAATCACTTGGAGCTTATGTGATTCAATAGCTTCAAATGTATTTTTGCTTTGATTTCTCTAGCGTAAAATGTTCGTGTAAGACATGTTTGTGTAAGACATATTTTGGTTTATTAATGAAATAATCTTTTGAACCAAATTTCAAATTTTTTTTTTATATATAAATTAAATTGATTATATGCTACAAAATAGGGTTCAAATATATTGGCATACTGTAGCATATAAAAATTGCTATAACACAATGTAAAATAGCGCGAAAAATATGCTACAAGAAAGAATATGATAGCATTCGATTAGCGCTATTAAAACAAGATTCTACCATAGCAATTAAAACTTATCGCTATCGTATATAACACATAACATAGCAACCACAAAAAACGCTATATTATCGGACCACCCTAAGATAGTTCCTCATGTTCTAGCGTTTATGGAAACGCTATCTATTACCTATTATGGCGCTTATAATGTGCTAACAATGTACATATTTCTTGTAGTGTAATGAACTCTTTCGGCCATAGGTAATGCTGCCACGTTTGGAGAGCTCGGACTAAGGCATAAAGTTCCTTGTCGTATGTCGGATAATTAAGCGTTGCTCCTCCAAGTTTCTCGCTGAAGAAAGCCACGGGTTTCTTCTCTTGCATAAGTACAACACCTATACCAATACTAGAAGCGTCACATTCGATTTCAAAAGCTTTCATAAAATCAGGTAAAACAAGAAGAGGGGCGTGAGTGAGTTTATTTTTCAGCAGGTGGAACGCGTCCTCTTGAGCTTGCTCCCAACGAAATCCCAGGTCCTTCTTGATAAATTCGGTTAGTGGTGCGGCAATAGTACTGAAATCACGAACGAATCGTCGATAAAATCCAGCTAAGCCGTGAAAACTCCGGACCTCGCTAACGGTCTTAGGACTCGGCCAATCTCGGATTGCCTTAATCTTGTTCTCGTCCACCTGTATGCCCTGAGAACTTACCACAAAACCTAAAAAGACAACGTTATCTGAACAAAAAGAGCATTTCTTTAAATTACCAAACAAACGTTCCTTCCTAAGCACGTCTAACACCAATCTCAAATGTTCCACATGTTCGTCTAGGTTCTTACTATAAATCAGAATATCGTCAAAGTAGACAACTACAAATACGCCTATATACGACCTAAAAATATGGTTCATCAAACGAATAAAAGTGCTAGGTGCATTGGTTAAACCTAACGGCATAACAAGCCATTCATACAAGCTGTGTTTAGTTTTGAAAGCGGTTTTCCACTCATCACCTTCCTTCATCCGGATTTGATGATAACCACTTTTCAAGTCAATTTTCGTAAACACGCTAGATCCATAAAGCTCATCTAACATATCGTCTAACCTCGGGATCGGATGACGATACTTTACCGTAATGTTGTTTATCGCACGACAATCGACACACATCCGCCAAGTACCATCTTTCTTCGGCACAAGTAATACGGGCACGACACATGGGCTCATACTCTCCCGTATGTGTCCTTTCGACATCAGCTCATCAACTTGGCGTTGTAGTTCCTTAGTTTCCACATGATTAGTACGATAAACCGGCCGGTTCGGAAGTGTAGCGCCGGGGACGAAATCAATTAGATGTTCGATACCGCGGAGTGGTGGCGAACCACTTGGTCCATCTTCCGAGAAAACATCGGAATATCCCTGCAAAAGAGAAGAGATACTACTCGGAATATCGGGTTCGGGATTAGTCATGCTCGTAAGAGCATCCCTAAAAACTAGCAAAATAAAAGATTGCCGAGAAATAAGAGCATGTTTAAGTTCACTCGGTTTAATAAATAAAGATTCATTCACGGGTGTTCTCTCACATATTTTAGAACCAACATTCTCGGTTTTAATAGAAGTAGAAGTTGAGGGATCGCTTACCTTGCTTTTTCCTTGGTTTTGTTCAAGCTTAAGTTGATCGAGAAATACCTCATGCGGAGATAATGGTGCAATAATGATCTTTCGGCCTTGATGTTCAAAGGAGTGCTTGTTTGTAAATCTGTCATGAACGGCTCTACGGTCGTATTGCCACGGTCTTCCAAGTAGGATATGACCATCCTCCATAGGTAAAATATCGCACACGATTTCATCCTCGTATCGACCTATCGTCAAAAGAACCGAAACTTGTCGGGTAACTTTGAGTTGTCTTTGATTGTTCAACCACCTAAGGTTATAAGGCCGTGGATGCTTCCTAGTCTCCATACCTAGCTTATCCACTAAGGTAGTGCTAGCAACGTTAGTACAACTTCCACCGTCAATTATAAGACTACATACATACCTTGCTTTTGACCATGCAACGGGTATGGAAGAGATTCTCTCGTTGTTCATTCTCAACAACTGGTTCCTGGACAAGAAGAACACGTCTAGCTACTAATAGCTCTCCATCAACCGCATGTTCCTCATAATCGTCAAAGATTGGCGCGGTTTCGTTTTCTTCTTCCTCGTCGGTTATAATTTCACCGTTTTCTAACATCAACATGGCTCGGGGATTTGGGCACTTGTTCGCATAATGTCCCTTGCCTCTGCATTTAAAACATTCAATATCACGGTTACGCATAGGATTAGAATCAACCTTACCCTTGTAGTCATGACCGAAAGAATTCGTCTTAAAGTCCGTCTTAGGTTTAAAATCGGTTCGTGGAGGATAAGTTGGTTTCTCTCCTTTGGTGAAGCTCGGCTTTGAGCTAGAAGCATATGGTTGGCGTGAAACGCCTTTCCTTTTGAGCTGCTACTCCACTAAAACAGCCTTATGCAACATTTCTTTCAAGGTTGCATACGATTGCATCTCCATGCGGTTTTGTAAGTCGCGGTTCATGCCGGGTAGGAACCTTGCCATCGTGGCATCACTCGTCTCATCTACATCAGCCTTAAGCATGAGTTTTTCCATCTCTTGGAAGTAGTCTTCCACGCCTTTATTTCCTTGACCTAACCGTCTCAACCGTTGGTGAAGTTCCCGGTGGTAATGAAGCGGCACGAATCGTCTTCGCATTAGCATGATCATTTCCGTCCAATTCTCCACGGGATTCTCGCCATTACGTCTCCTGTTTGTCACAATTTGATCCCACCAGTCAATAACATATTCATGAAATTCAGTGGCGGCTAACCTGACTTTTTTATATTCGGTGAAGTTTTGGCAATCGAAAACCAATTCGATTTTCTTTTCCCATTCGAGGAAAGCGTCCGGGTCGTTCTTTCCGTAGAACAGGGGAATGCGAATTTTCATTCCGCCAAGATCATTATCGTTCCGCCTTCGAGGTTGCGGATGTCGATTTCGGTTTCCCTCGGATGAATCTCCTCGATCGTAAAACGGATTGTCCTCCGGCTCGTATTGTCGCGATCGGGTTCTCCTTCTTCTAGCCGTTGCTTGACACCTAATTTATTTTACTAATAAATCTACCATCAAGCGTTACAAAATCTACTACCAAAAAAATACAAAATTTAACATTCATCTCCAGAAAATCCTTGCTCTCACCGGAATTACGTTCGGTAGACTGGAAACACAGACAAAACAAGTTATCTGCAACCAAAATAAATTAGGGTTAGGTTCGCCGTTGAAAAAAAATGAAATTAAGGTTTTCAGCGCCGCCGCCAACCGGCCATTCTCCCCCATTCGTAGGCGACACGGCGGCATATGACTCACCGGAACCCTCGACACGCCTTCCTCCTAGCCAAAGTCCATCTCCTTCGCCATAACTTCTTCTTCGTCGCGGTTCTTTTTCGTGGAACTAAAGAGAAACCTAAAACGAAGCAAGAGGATGAAGAGAGTTACCGAAAACAGCTCACTCCTCGCCGAAATCGAGCCGGAATTGCGTCGGAAGCAAGACGTCGCCCCAAACGTCGTCGTCGCCTCCTATCGCCTTTGTCGAGAGGTGTTTTTTTTTGTAAACCAGCTTTTTTTAGTTTTTTTTTCATTAGCTTTTTTTATTTCATTATTTTTTTTTGTTCAAAAAAATTAAATCATAAATAATTAATAATGGCATAATCGTAACACAATACAATATATGGATAAAATGGACATTGACCAACTTTATAAGATTACAGTAGACTTGTTTGAGGTTACTCTAATAATATTCTTTATGAACGAGGTTACTTTGAGAAATTCTCTGTTTTTCTATTATTATTTTAAACTATTTTTTTTTTTATAAATTCGGATCCATATTATACCCGCACCCCACATATAATGTTTGGATACACCTAGATTTGGATAGTTGCTCTTCGAATCCACATCTACATTTCATTTCAAAGCAATGTTCTAAATTGCGCTAGGCGTTAGTCGGGCGGTCGGGTTGGGCCTAACGCCTAACCCAAAAATCGGAGATTAATCGGAGATTAATCGGAGATTAATCGGAGATTAGTTTTTAACTATTTTATTTATTTATTTTAAAATATATATATTTTGGTTTTTTTAACTTTCAGATAGGTTTATAAATTATGTTCGTCGTTATTAACAACAAAGTTGTTGTAGTTCAGCGGTAATTCTAGATGATGTTACCTATAAAGTCACGGGTTCTAGTAGAGATTTTGTTATTTATGTGTTTTTTTCATTTCTCTTTAATGTAGGGCAAAATCGTAATTTATCTTTCATCTTCTTCATCAACTCTCCTTCTGCAACCCTAATACGGCGGCGGCTCTGGTTTTTTGTAACAGATTCATCAATTTTTTTTTGTGATTTGCCTCGTTTCAGATCTTTTTATTTGTTGTTGATGTTGCGGAAGCCTTAATAAATAAAATAGTAATCCGTTGATTCTGAGAATACCCGGAAAACTAGGATAGTCGCAAGATTATTCGTTTAGTCTGAGAATCCCCGAATAAATCAAGCCTTCTTAGATTCGTTGAGATCTCTCTAGATCTACCGAAAACAAGGAACAAAAGAGACAAAAGCTCTATATCATTAATCAATCAAAAACTGAATACAACTTTAGGCATAAACGGCTTATCTATAATAAATCCAAAACATTAGAAAAAACCGAATACAACTTAGGCATGAACGGTTTATTTATAATAAATTCAAAACACTAAAAAAACCCTAAAACAATAAAAGAAAATTTTCTAAATTAATAAAATAGATAATAAAGATATTTGGTACATGAGTTGTTAACAACGAAATATAATAGATCTATGATGAAACTACTGATTTTGAACTAGAAAATGGCAAAAAAAAATATATATATATATATATAACTCCAAATTTTTGGCCGATTAGACTATAATTGCGGCGGAGCTCCGCCGCCGAACGCCTAGGCGCCGCTTAATCTTCCGCCTTGACCGCTTTTTCGAACAGGGTTTCAAAGTATCTCATCGGTATCTACTCCCTAGTAACCTCACCGTCTTCATAAATGCATGTGACTGACATAACACAACCTATCAACTTTTTCCTAATTTAATGTGTTGGGTGTATCAAAAGACACGCCCGCATGGGTATCTCTTTCTTTACAAGTGGAAACCCAGATAAAGCCAAGAAGACGGCTAAGACTTTTCAAGAAAAATATCCTATATTTTGCCACCTTATTTACTTAATACACCACTTTTAGAATTAATTCAAACCACAAATTATTTAGATTTTTTTGTTATATGATAATTATATTTTTATATGAAGACGAATGTGTAGCAAGAAGTCTGTTAAATCCCATTATCATAAGGGAACGAAGTACTTCCTAACCAACCATCGCCGGTGATAAACTCCGTTGCCGAGAAGTTAAACGCATCTTCGTAACCCATAATGTGGTAACCCGACCAGTTGACCCGTTTACCCGTCTCAGAACCCGGCCCGTTATTATTATACTCGCCATAATAAAGGCTATCAATTTCTTTCCCACCGTTCCATTTGGTCCAACCCGAACCGTCAATAAACTCATCAATAAAAGATTCCATTAGAACCGTTCTAGAGTATCCTCTCCATGGGCGTCCCAAAAAGCTTTTAACTCTATTCGAGCTGTTAAATAAATCTTCTGTTGCAAGGATGGAGCAGTTTTGCATCGAGATCCCGGTGTCTTCGTCCGGACTATCTCGTGACTGTGCTGTAATTACAGTGAATTGTCCCGGCATAGGCAACTTTGAAACAATGTTGCAGCCTTGGAAGACCACGGCCGCGTTCCCAAAGATATAATCAATGGTTCCATATATATCGCATTCGCGGTAGAATTGTCGGAACGAGTGAGTGTAAAGTGTGTCCTGGTAACCGTCAACGACACAACGGTATAAGGCCACAAAATCAGCATTCACACGTAATGCAACCGCTTGGTGCTTTTCGGGTCCTGCTGTGTTCATTATCGTTAAATCCCTCGCCAAGAATCCTTCCCCTGAAACGGCTGTGATCAAGCAAGTTTTTGAGAACAATTATAATCATGATTTAGTGCCTAGAACTGAAATTGCCCATGTTTTTATAGGCTTTAAATTTGATTGCAATAAATAAGGCTGCAAGCACAATACAAAATGTCTACTGTTTTCACTAATCACATCTTTATTATGATTGACAAAAATAAAATTAAATAATTCTTCCACCGTTTCACAAATAGTGTTTTTTTCTTTTTTTTCGACACATTTCACAAATATTAAAAAAACCAATAAAAATTATATTTTTTCCCTTATTAATATATTAAACAAAAATTTTCTTTCTAATTATTACATTATATAATATGGTTAAAACTGTATTTTTAATAAAAGTTTTGCATTGAAAATACAAAATGACAATTTTTGTAAAACAAAAACAAAATTTTAAGTTGACACTGTCTATGAAACCGAAAGAGTATTATATAACCTCTACGACACTTTTAAAGGTTTCAGAACTTATTTCTTCTATTCGTTTTGTTTCTCTCTAAAACCAAGATTATAAAATAAGTTAAATGGTAATTTTTAATTTTATAAAAAACAAAAATATTGAAATAAAATTCAAGAGTCTTTAGTTGACCAAAAAACAAAAACAAAAATTCCACGGTCCTAAATCTACAATATGCCCCAATCAATGTAGCATTTACGTTTTGTTTTATCCAAACAAAAGATCTTTAAAAAAAGGTCAAAAATGATTATTACCAAGAGTAGCAGATCGAAAAGTGGTCCATCCATCTCCAACGCTTCGGTTGCCGGTAACGAACGTAACATCGGACCCATCTCCGATCAGAACAATATTAGTCTTGTTGCTCGGAATCTCCACGTTTTCGTTATACTCGCCTTCTCTTACATATATCAGCACCCTATCGTTACTCATATTCGGAGCAAAGCTTATGGCGTCGTTGATGGTTGTAAAATTCCCTGTTCCATCAGCAGCCACAATGAGGATCTCACTCGGATCGTACTCGTCATATCCGTCGCTGGAATCTTCTAAAAACCGGCGATCTTTTTGAGAGAACCAGTCAGGAAATAACCCAAGTAACCGGCGGTTCTTAGTCTTGTTGCCACCGTTGGCTTTTCTCTGTTTCGGAAAAGCAGAGAGAGAGTTGCTTACGTGTTTGTAAGTGGTCGTGAAGGAGGTCACGAGCTTTGTCTTTAGTGGACCAGAGGCAGATTCAAGACCTTCCAAGCAAGTGTCCTTGTTGGTGAGAGCGGCGCTCAAGTAAGCTCTAGCGTCGGCTAGCTTTCGTGAATCGTTAACACCGTCTTGGATCTTGGAGAGTGATCGTTTCAAGAAGGAAGAAGTGATGTAGTGAAGATCTTTGCAGTCTTGAAGAGAGCCACGTTGTCCCTCGATGAGGTTGTTGGAGATTCCGGCACCGGAAAGGAGATCGGTGAGTTTTCCGGCTTCGGAAAGAGCTGTTTTGAGGGTTTGAAGGAGGAAAGAGAGAATGTTGGGGCTTATGTTGATGGAGATGGAGAGTTTTATGGAGTGGATACAAGCGTCTGGGTTTGGTGTGTTCTTGCAGAAACTTGTTGCAAAGATTTGATTAGGGTTTAGAGAGGTGGGAGACGAGTACGAGAAAATGGAAGAAGTGAAGAGGAGAAAGAATAAAAAAGAGAATTTTAGAGAGGAGAGAGCCATTGGAGAAGAACAATGTTGTAGCAAGTGGAGAAGAGAGTGGTATGTTTTTAAATGTTGTGAGGAATGGGTTTACTTCGAGTCTTCGTAAAGCGACAAATCAATATCTTTAATTTAGGCATTTTTCGACACAAATATTCGATCAATTGTGTTTAATCAACTGAAGAATACAGAGAAAACGATGCGTCTGATTGCTGTTTAATTTGGGTTTGATTTTGTTAATTATCAAATCGGTTAATACTTTAATAAGATCTGTAGTCCGTGACAGAAATAATCTCTCTCATACGTGGAACTTGAGAGCTTAGAGTATCTTCAACAAAACCCTTTATTTTAAGGGGATCAAAACTTTAAAATAAAGTTTTAAGGGGAGATTGCTCAAACAATAAAACTTTAAATCCATCTTTAAAAATATTTGTAATTTGCATAATGGTCCTCAACATTAATAAAAAATAATAATAAAGATAAAACTTTTTAAAATAAATATGAAACACACTTTAAGATATTACACAAACACAACACACAATATTACATGCTAAAAATTATATGATAATATAAATTACATATATAATAATAAAATACACACATAAACTCAAATAATAAAGTTATATATAAAATACCAAATTACTTAAGCATTATTTCCATAATGATCTCATATATGATCGATCACTGCATTTCAAAGTGAAAAATGATCCTCCTTATTTTTTATTTTTTTATTACGAGCTAAAAATTGCAGAAATCGAGCATTTTCATTTACCGCTAATTCAACAGTTATCTCTGGTGCTGATCTTGCATCTCTAATCGGTGCGTTGATATCACGTTCATCTTCGATTATCATGTTATGCATTATAATGCACGCTGTCATTATATAATGAAGTCTTCTTTCTTCCAAAAACGTGATGATCCTGCTACGATAGCGAACTTAGATTGTAGGACTCCAAACGCACGTTCAACGTCTTTTCGACATGCTTCTTGTCTTGCTGCAAACAATTGTACGATAGCGAACTTAGATTGTAGGACTCCAAACGCACGTTCAACGTCTTTTCGACATGCTTCTTGTCTTGCTGCAAACAATTGTTTCTTTGGACCTTGGGGATCACTTATAGTTTGAACAATAGTTGACCATTTTGGGTAAATACCATCAGCTAAATAATAGCCCATATTATACTCATTTCCCTGAATAATGTAATTAGCAGGAGGAGCGGTACCTTGAGCAAGTATTGAAAATAAGTTAGATGAGTTCAAGACGTTAATGTCGTTGTTGCTTCCTGGCATGCCAAAATAGGCATGCCATATCCATAGATCATAATCCGCAACTGCTTCAAGAGTGCTCCGCTACGACCTGCAAATTGTCCTGCCCAAGCAGTTGGACAATTTTTCCACTTCCAATGCATACAATCTAGACTTCCTATCATTCCAGGAAATCCACGTTGTTCGTTAATATTGAGAAGCCTATCAACGTCTTCTGCTGTTGGTGACCTGAGATACCACTCCGAAAAAATTGCAACAATTGCTTGACAAAATCGCTTCATGCATTCGATAGCCGTAGACTCTCCTATTTTTATGTATTCGTCTGTCGCATCAGCAGGCATACCATACACCAAAATCCGGATTGCAGCTGTCACCTTCTGCAAGGTTGATAAGCCCAATCTTCCAGAAGCATCACGTCGTTGAGTGAAGTAGTTGTCATGTTGTTTAACAACATCAACAATGTGAAGAAATAACCCGTTTGACATTCGAAATCGACGATTGAACTCTCTTTCACCATACACCGGATTGTCAGAGAAGTAATCATTGAACAAATTATGATGAGCATTTTCTTTGTCACGGCGTGTAACCGCGTAACCAGGAATAGAGCCTCGATAACTTATGTGATTTTTATCTTGAATGATTTGCTAAAGAAGGTGGTTGTTGTTCAGTAACAAATCGACTGTAATTTTCTCTTCTCTATCGATTGTAATACGATTCTCCCAAGGATTCTCACTCGAAGTTGGTAAAAGGGGATAAGCTTTGCTTCTATGAAACCGAAAAGCTTCAAAGAACAAAGGATGTGGATTGAATGGTCTCACAAGGGTTGCGGAAGGCCCTTGATATTCCACAATCGATTCTCAAGGATATTACTCACCAAAAGAATCGAAAGTTTTTGTTGAATATTACTCATCAACAAGATCTAGAAATTCAGAAAGGTTTTTGATAAAAAGTCTAGATGATTTTCGTCCATAGGGTTACAAGGAATATAAAGAAAACACAAAGACTTGCATGAAGGAGAGAGGAAACAATAACTCTCCCTCGAAAATGACACAACAATTAAACTTAGTTTTGAAATTTGAAATTTGACCCTTGCTCTTCCTCTTATTTATTCTTCTTGGGGCCACGAATTTGAACTCCTTATTGGGCTTAGAAATGTATCTTGGATGCCATACAAATGTTTGCAAGCTCCTAAACCAAGTGGGCCTAGCATCCTTCAAGCATAGCACCAGTTCGACCCTCTTAGGAAAATGTTGAATAACTTTGTGATCCGATGTCCATTTCTTTGGATCTTGGGCTTGTTGGAAACATAAGAGATCCACTAACATTCTCCAATTGGTTTCGTGTCGA
>PKML01044849.1:558229-614660 GCA_002933935.1 Eutrema yunnanense | reverse complement strand
GACCGAGATATGTGGTTTCGTACCTTTGCGGTAAGTCATAATTTAATTATATGTTTGTATTATATTTTGAGATTTTGTTAACAAAGTTTATATCTATTTCTTTTGTAGCAAGAGTTTAATTGGAAGTCTACGCTCACGAAGACGGTTGAGGGAGAATTTCACTCGGAGGCTGCCCGGCAATTCTCTCGCCACATATGCGATTGGAAGAAGGCTTGGAAGAAGGGGAAAGGTAAGCCGAAAGGCTTGAACCAGGAAGTGTACACTGGGTACCAGCCCTACTGGAATTTGCCGGCGACCATAGCTGATTCTGAGACTCACACCAAGAACCGGAGGAGTGACCGGAAAGGGAAGGGAGAAGCCGTTCACAACAACGGGGCAAAGAGCTACTTGACAACGGCCGACGAAATGGTAAGTACTTTTTCGGTTTTTAGTTATTTTTTATTAAAAATGGTTTTCTTTTACCGTTTTATATATTTCGTAGACGGAGGAATTGGGCGAAGAGCCCGATCACCTAGCATTGATGGAGAGGACGCACACCAACAAGAAGACGGGCCAAATTCAAGATCCAGAAGTGAGGGAGTACGTCGAAACCGTGAAGAGGGCGAAAGATGATTTGCTCACCCAGAGATCGCAAGACGATTACACCGGATCCAACGAAGTCACTCGGGCCGAGCTTAACGAGCTAGTCCTCGCGGTAAGTAAAACTTATGAGAATATTTATTTAGATAATTATTTTTTAATTGAAAATCTAAACTTTTTAAATTGTATTTGTAGGAGGTACCGGTTAGGAAAGGTCGTCGACCGGGGTTGGGTAAGGTTGCGACCCAATCCACTTCTTATTCAGCCGGTTTTTCGATGGATGAAGACCTTATCCGACAAAACGAAGAGCTCACGGCAAAGGTCACGGTATTGGAAACCAAGCAAACGAAGTGGGCGGATTTCTTCAAGACGAAATTCCCGGACATGCCGCCGGATCTATTTTGATTATTTGTTTTTTTTTGTAATTTCAACTTTTTCTAAAACTTTTAAATATTTATGTTTTTAAGATTTTATTTATATAATTAATTTTCGTTTTTAAAATCATTTAATTTATTTAATTTAATTAATAAATAATTTTAATAAATATAAATTAATATAATAAATATTTAAAAAAACAAAATTACCGTCGGAAATCCGTCGGTAAAAAATCCGTCGGAAATCCGTTGGTAAAAAATCTGTCGGAAATCCGTCGGTAAAAAATCCGTCGGAAATCCGTCGGTAAAAACGCCGTCGGAAATCCGTCGGTAAAAAATCCGTCGGAAATCCGTCGGTAAAAACGCCGTCGGTAATCCGTCGGTAAGTAAGCCATCGGAAATCCGTCGTTAAAAATGCCGTCGGAGTGGATTCACAAACCGTTGGAAATCCGTCGGAAATTAGCCGTCGGGAATCCGTCGGTAATTATTCCGTCGGAAATCCGTCGGTAATTATACTGTCGGAAATCCGTCGGAAATCCGTCGGTAATTATGCCGTCGGAAATCCGTCAGAAATTTCCGACGGATTTCCGACGGATTTTACTTTCCGACGAACTAGAACCAACGGGCAAAATCCGTCGGTTTCCCGTCGGAATTAGACATTTCCGACGGGAAACCGACGGATTTTGCCGTCGGTTCTAGCGTGTTTTCTTGTAGTGAACAACAGTTGGATATTCAAAGTAAAAACTACGACTTGAAAGAATTTAAGGAAGAAAACAAATTTTTGTTCCAAGACTTGAACTCGATACAAGATCCGAATCTTCGTGCATATGTTCAGTCTGAACAAACATTGATTTGTCGAAAAAGGGCCGAGCAACAACAATATCAACAAAATCCGCCTCAATCTGGTTCATTTGGACAATACTTTAATGATCTTGGTGGATCCGGAAGTGGTTTACCATATTATTAGTCATTGTTGCATCAAATTTATTTTATGTTGTTTCTAATTTCAGTACTTTCATGTATTTTTAAATTTATTATGAGTTTATGCTATTTTATTTTCTGTTTTCAATTTTTAAATTTACTTATCTTTTCTTTTAAATTAAATATATATCATCATTTTATATTATATTTGTCAAAACAAAAAGTAAATGGGGGTAAAAATCAAAAGTATAAAATTTTGAAGGACTATATTATAAATAAAAAAGCTCAACTCCAAAATGGGATAGAAAATGGAGTTAGTCCATATTTGGAGGAAAAAATGGCATTTTTCCATTTTTGAGTTGAAAATGGAGTTAGGTTGGAGAAAAAAATGACATTTTGAGTAGAAAATAGAGTAGGGTTGGAGATGCTCTAAATAAACTTAAAAACGAAATCATGAAACAAATAAATAACAAAAAAAGAATGGAAATTATAATAATTGAAAAATGAAATAAAATTTATCTAAAGTTATTAAATATAAAATTTATATCAAAGTTGTCAAAGTAAATTTAAAAGGCTATAAATATATCAAAGTTTTCATACTCACATTTTATTATTTTCTTGGACATTATTATCATGTCTTCCTACGTTCCAAAAAACTACTTCTCTACAATAGTTATAGTTTTAAAACATGCAGAATGAATAGGAAAATTCACTTGTTAATTATCTAATTTTACCATTTCGTGCAAGACATTAGGAATAGAATGTAGACGGTAGAATTACGTTTTGAAAATATGAAAACACGAGACCAATCGAGGGTTTCATCGATCCATGATAGCATAGAGAAGATCGCCTTAATTTATCCACAAACATATATCACAAACTTTTATTAAAAACAAACATGACACATACACACATTTAGAGTACAACATTTTCATATATCACTCATCGATCTCTATATCGGACACGGCTCCTTATTTATTGCACTTTCATAGACTATAATACAGACATGCTTCATGGCACACATATATATGTATATATGGATAGGGTAGATCATACACAATTAAAGAGAACTCTTCTCTACTCCTCGTTCAGGAGATGTTCATCGATCTCTTTGGAAACTTGAACACAGAACTCAAGTAAGGTATCAGGGTGAGCCACTTTCTCGTCAATTTTCTCATACTCAAGGTGCCAGTGCACTGTACTCCCTGGCCCTCCCTGTTTAGGAGTCGCTTGGATCGTGATCACAAAGCTCTTATACTCTTTTAATAAATCTCCCTCTATCACCCTAAAAGTGATCAGGTTTTTATCCGGCTCCACTGCCTCAATCCTTTCTTTCGCCACTTTTGCTTGCCCATCTGCACCAAATATATTAATAATTTAATATATGTTTGGGTTTTGACTCTGAGAATCAATATTAGTTCTGGAACATACTATAAGCAGATGCATGTAATTAAATCGAATGATTGGTAGAAAAATGGTCGTATTACATAGTAAATTTTGTCATTTCATATATATGGGGTTTGTTAAGTTAGTAGGTTTCCAACTCTTAAACGATTGACAATAAGTGATTCGGTCCTAATTTCTCAACAGATTTAATTATCGTAAGAATTAATATAAATCAATATATAATAAATACATATATATATATAACGTTGACTACTTTTACTTGCCATGAACATAATTCCAAAAGACGATAGAACCAACTTTTCCCCATTCGCCTTCGTGCAGTTCACAACTCTGAATCTTGCCTGGACTTGCTTTGGAGACATGGTGTGGTCTTCCGGCAAACATGTGATGAAACTTCCCAGCAGAAGCTCTGATGTCAACATCTATCTCAAGCTTCGCAACCAAACTAGACGCTTCTGTCTTCCTCGGTCTCATTGCTATTTTTTCTCCAAATATATATATATATATATATATATATATATATTTATTTATTTATTTTTTTATCCTGGGAAATAATATGTTTTGAGAGAGGATGAGTCCCTTTTGAGTTCCGTAGCCTCTTTTTATAGAGGAGTGAGTAAGTAACGGTTGAAGAAGAAAACAAATATATGTTAATTGCTTTTTTGTATCCCTTGTGATCACGACCTCATCATCATTTTGTCTCACCTGCTGAATTTTTGTAAAGGATAAGGATTATTCTTTGCGTTGTTCATAAAAATGATCTAGCGATCATTCAATCACACGAAAAAATGATCTAGTGTTAATAATATATATATATATATATATACTTTGACATGAGTCACGGACTCATGATCCTTATGAGAACATGTCGTTTGTTAATGAAGACACGTTAATTCATACGCAAATGAAAAATATATTGTTAACAATGTTATTAGATCAATATTTAAGTTCGTATTAAATGCATCTAAACTCTTTAGAAAAGAAATATGTCGAATGCACGCATATCATTTTTTGCGTGTCAACAAAAAAGGACGCAATATGACACTATTACAAACCACCAAATTACACATACATCTTTGTCTAAAAATATAATAAATAGATAATGCAAAAGTAATGTTTACATCATTTATCACTTAACACTATTATTCTCATAACCTTTTGCCTTTAGTCTTTTTCTTCTCATATATAATCACTTTATTTTGGTCGATAAAATAATAATCTTAAGAATTTATATATTTATACCTACTATATATATGTACATGTTCTCTATTACACATATTGTTTTGGGTAAAATACTTCCGTGCATCTCCATACGATGTAATACAAATCTAGAGTTCTTGAATATATGAAAGCAGAGACCATGATATGTGTAATACAGTAATTTGTGTTAGTGCCTGTTATTGTGTCACCACCTAAAATCAAACATGTATATTGTATGTTGTTGATACAAAAAAAAAAGTTAAATGAAAGGAGAAAGATGATCAGTCTTATTGATCCAAACATATATCACATGCTTTTATAGTTTTATATTTAATGACAAACATAATATACTTCCATTTCATATATCACTCATATATATCGAACACACTCATTATTTATTGAACTTTCAAAGACTGAAATCGACATGCTTCAATCACACATACACGTACTGGATAGTCACACGAGGAGTACTCTCCTCTATTCCTCGGACAAGAGATGTTCGTCGATCTCTTTGGAGACTTCGACACAGAACTGGAGGAGAGTCTCGGGATGAGCAACCTCTTCGCTAATCTTCTCGTACTCAAGGTGCCAATGCACGATACTCCCTGATCCACCATGCTTAGGGGTCACCTGGATGGTGAGTAAGAAGCTTTTGTACTCTTTCATCAAATCACCTTCTATAACCCTGAACGTGATCAGGTTCTTCTCCGGCTCCACCGCCTCGATCCTCTCCTTTGCCACCTTTGCCTCCCCATCTGCACCAATTATTTAATAATTTTCATTTATAGAGGTTTGACTTTGAGAATAAATTGAATGTTAGCTCAAAAACTTATTATAGGTATATATTCAAGTGATAGTATATTAGTATTATGGCCATCACCTTGTCGATCTATGTCAGGGGACTGTTTTGTTTCTACCATAGCCATTTTTTGGGGTATAGCGCCAATTTGTTCTATAAAATTGTTTTTTTGGGTTTGGAATCTTTCGATTATTAAAAGTAAAAAAAAAGTGATAGTGGGAGTCCAAAATCAGTTTACGCTACACAGAACTTATTCTATTGCCACTACAAAATTTAGACGGTTTAATTGCATATATACCGCATAAATTAATTAATTAGACGTAATAAATTCAGTTTAATTATAATATTTTTTTTATAACCGGATGAATCTCATGTCAAAGCTCAGGCTAATCCTCAGAACCTGTAAAAATTCGGGTTTTCTTGCCACTTAAAACGTTCACAGGTGACCAGCCATAATTTAAATCACAATGGGAGAACTCGAATCCCGGCCTCCAACTAACAGAGTGAATCTTCATCAACTAGACCACCACGAGTTGGTTATTGTAGAATCTAATGATTAGAAGAAAAGAAAGAAAAAAATGGATAAAGTTGACTTGCCATGAACGTAGTTCCAGTAGACGATAGAGCCGACTTTGCCCCAGTCACCTTCATGCAGATCACAACCTTGAATGTTGCCTGGAGATGCTTTGGAGACATGGTGTGGTCTCCCGACGAACATGTGATGAAACTGTCCAGCGGAAGCTTTGATCTCCACTTCTGTCTCAAGCTTCCCAGCCAAACTAGACGGCTCAGCCATTCTTTCTACCTCTGATCTGCTTATCTTGATAAAAGTATAGGATTTTGGGAGAGGATGTGAGTTCCCTTGTGAGCTCCTTAGCCTCTATTTGTAGACTAATGGTTGAGTAACTGTTGAAGAAAAAATAGTTTATTAATTAAAATAGTCTAAAGATTTGTTGTATTCCATGTGAACCTCATCATTATATATTATTTAGTAATTATTAGCATTATTATTTTATTTTATTTTTCCCCAAATTATTAGCATTATTCAAAAAGTGCATATTCATCAATCACACGATGCACGTCGCTACTTTCGTTTTCGCAGTTGTTGAGTCTCTGCACAGATATATTTAATTATTAGCAGCATGGTAGCTTTGTTAAATATTTTCGAATGATCCGTAGGAGATCACGGTATAGTCAATGAAGACACGTTAATTTATAATTTAAAATAATTAAATATATGAAAAAATATAGTTTAACATCACTTAAATAAAGCCATAATCAAAGATTTTGCTGTCGTTAATTCAGAACTAATGACGGTACAAATCTGTGGCATCGTAACGTTATGATAATTGTGAGGGAAATTTTTACAGCATAAAGTCGAAGTAGCCAATAGCTTGAAAAATCTTATCAGCAGCTGACACATTGACCTCCACTTCTATCATGGATTTCGCCATATATCGTAGCGTAGTGGCGAAATTATGTCTTAGGAGATTGCTTAAGCAAGCCTCTATCATTCTACAATATGTTCATACTTCCAAAACAAAAACAAATCGTCAAGTTAGTTTTGTGCTTTACATACATTTATATAATTTCTATCTGTTATCTATTTAAGAAAACAAACATCTTTCATTACGTATGATTGATTTGCGTTTATAATTTCAACAACACTCTCTTCACTTTTTATGGGGGTTTTAGGCTGTGGCGATGAACCAAACAACTGCACGGTTAGGCTTTCACCTGCAGAAGATAATAAGTTGTAGACGACCAGCAAATGGTAGATGTCTTAATGTCCATGATGAGCGGCTCATGTTTGTTGAGCTTTTAAACACTAAAAAATGCCATAGTCAAAGATTTTGATGTCGTTAATTAAGAACTAGGGACCCAAAGCAGTACACTTAGATTTAAGTCATCTTGACCAACAGACGAGGTTGACTTTGCTTTATTACAAACATATTTGTTTTGGGTAGAATGCTTCATTACATCGATCTCCATACTATATGATACCAATCTAGGGTTCTTAATTATATGAAAGCGTAAAGACGAGGTTTATTGATCCAACACACATATCACATGCTTTATAGCCATGCATTAATAACACTATAAAGCATGTGATATGTGTGTTGGATCAATAAACTTCGTCTTTACGTTTTCATATAATTAAGAACCCTAGTTTGGTATCCATTTCATATTTCACTCAAATATATTTCACAAGAAAAGATGGAAAAACAAACATAATAGATTATAGATTTTCCATTTCATATTTCACTCAAATATATCGAACACGGCTCATTATTTGTTGCATTTTCAAAGATTATAGATTTTCCATTTGTAATCCCCCAGTTAAAAAAAAATAATAATAAAACTAAGTGATAGTAGTTTAGTGGATGTCTAAGAAAAACATCTTATTAGTCATCTATATATACTTATTTGTGTAGTGATTTGCTTAGGTGTCGCGTTCACAGCGAGTTTCGGCTGCGGAATGACGTTTATACCCTTTTTTAAAATCGATGGCTTATGTGTTGTATTCTTATTCGTCGAGCTTTGATGATGTGTACGAATCACTTAAATTATACCAATTTTCGACCAATTTTCAATTTTATGGTTATCTATATACAAAACCGCCAAGGTTAATGACGGTTTATAGTATACTAAATCGTAAACGTTAGAGATTTTTTTGGTCTCTTTTAAATGGAAAAATACTAATAAATTCTACTTCCTCTTTCTTTTGATATACACAAATATTCTAAATTTAAAAATTATACGATAATAATAAAAGGAAATTTAAGTATATATCATATATATGATTAACGATAATGTTAAATTTATTTTTTTGGTCTCTTTTGATATACACAAATATTCTAAATTTCAAAATTATACGATAATAATAAAAGGAAATTTAAGTATATATCATATATATGATTAACGATAATGTTAAATTTATTTTTTTGGGTCTCTTTTAAATGGAAAACTACTAATAAATTCTACTTCCTCTTTCTTTTGATATACACAAATTCAATTGGATATAAAATAGGAAAGACTTAACGATAATGTTTAAGTTCCATTAAAATAGAAAAATCCTAATATATTGACAGTAATTCATTAAATTAATGTTAAACAAATCTTACGATATTGACAAAATTATATACTTTCTATTATCATAATCATAAACATAGAAAATTAATTCATTCTATGATTTGGAAATACTAGCTTCAAAGCAACCGACGTATAAATAATTTGAAATGTAATTTTAATTAGTTATAGTTTTGGGCTGTCAAAGCAAATTAATCATAATTTTTCTATATATTGGGATATCCCATAATTTTGGTAAATAATTGGGAAAAAATGGCTAAAATTTCTCTTACTATATAATTTATTATATAGTAAGTATACATATAATTTCTTTGTGATAATGAATCATTCTCTGGTCATACTATTACACGTTTTTGCTCTTTCCTTTTTAGCCTAAGACAAAGTTGTTCTGATTAGGAACAACATCATATCTCTTTTTACCACATCGAAACTTATTTCCGTCAAGTCTCTTAACATTAACTAATTTTGCAAACCTAACCGCATCAGCAAAGAAAAAAAAATCAAAACTATATATACAACTTAGATTTCAAAAAAAAAACTCTTAAAACAAAATATAGCATCGGATAATAAGGAATCAACACGCGAACGTAAAGCTTTTAAAATATATCAAAAATACATACAACAAATTACCAAAACATTAATATGTAATAAAAATATGATTAATACATAAAACAAATTAGGGAGAAAGATTACTCTTTTTAAGATATATATATATATTTATAAAGAAAAAATTGAAAAAAAAAAAATATCATGTATAAAACACATGATGAATATACATAAAAACAATTATTTGAAATAATAAGTTAATCAAGCATATTAGCCCGCGCCAAGCGCGGGCCCGATCACTAGTTATAATTATTATAAGAACGATCTATCAAGGACATAATAGATACAAATCACACACATGTCTCAAAAGAGAAGCAACCATTGTAATAAACAGAGCAATATAATAAGACCTCTATTTTTTTAGAAGATTAGTCTCAATATCTTTAGTGAGATAGACCGCGAAATCCATATACTTGTTCGGAGCTGGAGAATCTGAGTTAAGCTTCTCGTATTCCCAGCTCCATCTCGCTATACTTCTTCCATGGAGCTTCGGTATAATCTGAAGGTTGCATGTGAAGCTCCTGTAATTCTCCATTACATCTCCATCGAACACAAACACAGTCATTGATTTGTTCTCCTCGTCTATCTCAACTCTCTCCTTCATCTTCTCCACTTTTCCATCTGTAACAAAAATCCATGAAATCAGATTGGTGATACAGAGAGTAGTAACTTATGGAAGCTCAAAGCTGTAATAAGAGGAGACAATAAAGAGCTTTTTTGTTTTTTTGTTTTTACCAACAGACAAAGTCCAGTTCTTGGTGCCTTTACAGTCATCACCAATTTGCTCCTCCACGCCAAGTATTTTCTCTGGAGATAGTTTCGGTACGCTGCGCGAAGTAGCCTTAATAGCTTGGAAAATCTTATCAGCTGACACATTGACCTCCACTTCAATCATGGATTTCGCCATCTGAGCCATCGGTTTTCTGTTGTTTGATCTTATTTGATATCTGTGTAGCTCTGCTTATATAACTGCACTCTTTTGGAGGAAGAATCTGGTATCAGAATACGGTACCATGCCTAGCATTTACGCCAGTTTATATTATTGGTTTCTTTGTTGTATTCACATACAAGACTCTCCACTGGGGAATCGATTCACCAAGAATCTCCACCCCCAAAAATGGCCTTTTCAAGATAATCTCACAAGTGTGGAAAAACTTTACTTAATTAACAACATATAGTTTCCAAGTCTCAGGGGAGCACAAAGGCTCGCCTCTTGAGACTCTGTATAAGTCACAGATGCAGGATTCTTGTTTCACTTCTTGAGTATTTTGGACAGGTCTTTTCGTGATCTCGCCATTACGGGCAAGGTAGAGAAGCGCCTGCGCTTGTCAGAAACCGATGCACAGTCAATTTCTTCTCTGCTCTCTTTACTTTCCATGGGGGTTTTAGGCGGTGTCGACGAACCAAGCAACTGCACGGTTAGGCTGCCACCTGCAGAGGATCAGAAGTTTGTCATTAGCCGGAGCCTGATCACATCATTTTACTTTTCTACTCTAATCTGTTACATAGCCTTGGTTACATTGGATCCCGAGTTTTTGAAGCAAGAAATTACAATTACCTAGCACAAGAGCGGCTCCAATCCAACCAGCCGTGCCCCACCTCTCACCAAGGATGAACCATGCAAACCCCGCACCCCAGAGAGGCTCCAAACCATAGATCACTGCGGTGTCACTGGCAGATACATCACACATGGCAGTCATCTGCACGGACAGAACAATTTGAATGTCCAGAGAAATAGATGTATACAGCACACCACTAACTGAAAAGTGAATTTATGTCATCCGCAAATGGTTAAAATTGAGAAACTAGAATGAAAGATTAGAGGAGAGGGAGAGAAAACCTTATTTACCTCTATCCACAGGCAGACACCAGTTGAAAAAGCACCCGTGTAAAGCGCAGGTATCCATGGAAACGCGACCATCCATTCCCAAGATGAGTCCCATGTCCAGGGAGATGAGTCAGAATCTTGAAAGAGAGTAGACCAGGTCCCAGCGAAATACCACACCACCGAAGAGAGAGCAACGACACATGTCTGAGTGGATATGACCATGAGAGTACATCATCACGAACGCACGTAAACTATAAAGCAGAGAGCTTTTCTAACCTCATAGCCGAGAAGGGGTAAGAACTTGTCCTTAGACGTAGTTCGTGAGATATGTTCTGTCCTCAGCATATGAACTCCGAAGAACACAGCGCTTAAGAAATTCAACAAATCACCAATCTGAAAAGATGATGTAGAAGATAGTTAACTAATAAATGTAGCTTTCTCCACAGTTTCAGTTGTCAAGGATCCAAAGAGCACCTACACATGGAGAAGAGCCACTAGATTCCAGCAACCAGACTCCCAATATAGACATTAGAGCTCCAAACCACGTCCGCGCAGGAATTATGGCTCCAAGCATACCATCAAGCAACGGAACCACAATTATCTGAAAGATGAATACTTTTACTTTCAGAGTCTCTCTCATACTTGCAAAACTTTTCAGAAGTAATCAAGCTCAGACTCACGGTGAAAATGGATATAAACGATGCACGCCCAGCATCAGATGATAGAAGCCCAAGTGCTTGCATCAGATAACCTAAGCTAACCCAGAAACCTAACTCAATCCCTGAATTACGCGTCTCAGCATCACTCAACGACCGAGCAACAAAAGGGGTAAACGGAATCGCAGCCACAACGAATCTCACAACACTAAAAGCAGCAGGATCCATGATTTCTTCAACCTCTTTAACAACTGCAATATTACTAGCTACAACCAGAAATCAGCTTATATAATAAACTCTCCACAATCGAGTAACTTTCTCTACGAATCATACGGGAACTAAAACCGCTTACCATAAACGATTGTAATGGCATTGAGCAAAATGATACTCCTAAATTTCGTGGAAGCAAACAAGATCTTCCGCCACGGAGCTTTGAAAATTAAGGGTGGCTTCTTCTGAGGGACAATCGCGTTCGAAGGTAGCGAACAATGGATCAAGCCAACACGCTCCCGATCGGATCCATGAGTTTCCAGAATACCCGGTCCTTTGGAAGCAGTCGCCGTTCGAGAGGAAGAACCAGGAGAGAAAGATGAATGAGAGGAGTTTCTGAGAGAGAAAGCATCGTGATGACGAGTCTGTTTGACTGGAAATATAGTGTGGAAAGGAGAAGCTACGAACTTGACTGCCATGGCAGATCTCTAAACGAACATTCAGACACAGAGATAGCGTCGCGGTCAATTTCCAAATATTTAAAGACATTATTGAAGACTGTGCCACGTGTTGCTATTTTATTCGTGTCTAGCCCGAAGCTCTGTCTGTGACTTGTGAGATGTTTAGAATAATTTGGGCGGTATTTACCTGCTGATTTCGATTTCAAAGTCCGGTTAAGCTGCAATCTAACCAAGGGTATGTGTGGTTTGATACCAGATGGGAACAGAGGATTGGTTCAGTTACTGGATTATAACTAGAGTCACTCTGTTATTTCTTTTCAATATTCCATTAGATTTGTTGGATTCTGACCGAGATTAGGATTCACGAATTGTGGATCTGAACTCGTTAATTATGTTTGTTATTTTACTCTGCTTTTGTGTTATTTGTTTAGCAGGTATGTTTTGGATCAGCAAGATCAATTCGAGATCGTTCAGGCTAAATCTATGGGAGATTGACCGAGATATCAAATCCAGTTCGAGATTCAATTATAAAAGAATGTACATAATTGTGAATATCTATACTAGGAAAGCAATTTTTGTGTCCAAACAAGAAAAAAAATCCATATAACCATATCATTTATCTGGATAACTATATATATATATTGTCAAACAGTTTTTTTTAATATATAATCTACATGATATATTTATTGTTAGATATGAATATTTTAATTAATTATAATATTTATATATAATATTTAATTGATTAAATTATTTAAAATATAATAACATTAATCCATGATTGTAGAAATTAAATGTAATTTTTTATGTTTGTATGTGGTTGTCTTGATACCTAAGAAAATAGATTTTAATCTGAATTTAAAAATTTTAATGACGTCCAAATTAAAAAAATTATGTTTACTTTAATATGATTATTTAATTAAACCATAAATATCCCGTATAGATGCACGGGTTAAAACCTAATTTATTTTTTTCCTTTATTTGTAGTATATTATTTTTATTTGTATTTATTTTAGTTTTAAAAATAGGTTTACTTCTTTCTTTATATAAATTTGTGTATTTCGATGATTTCCGATCATAGTATTTGCTTAACTGTTTTAATTAGTGTTCTAAAAAACAATCTATACTAGACATTCAATTGCCTCCTAAATTGTGGCGATTATCTTCTAGATGTTAGGATTATAGATGGCAGTTTTAGGTGTTTTTATACGGTTTTAGGCTGGCCTACAAAGTTTTGTTTTATAAAACTACACAAATTATATTTATAAGTTTTTCACTTTATAAATACATGGTTATAAAATCGTCTATTAAAAATTTATAATACACTCTTTGGAAAGAATAATAGTAAATCCGCGTAAGTTGATAACACTGAAAATGACAGAAGAGATCAATTCCAGTCTAGTTACAAGCACGAATTATTGTCTACAATTTTCTTCCATAAGTTTTGAGTGGATTAAATAGTTTTCCCTTTCACTTCCAATTGTCTCCTCAATATATAATATTAAGAAGAAGTTTTCAATGACGTCAAAAAAAAAAAAACAAGGTTTCAATTTTGTATTTCGTATATGCGCCAAAGTATTTCAGGACCGATCCTACGTTTATAATACGATTAATTTTTACATGGTGATTTCATCATATTTCTTTCGTATTTTTCTATTTATTTGTTTGAGATAATCATTAGAGTGTGATCCAAGATTTTATCGGTCGACTAAATCCAGTAATCAAAAAAATTTAAATGAGTATAAAACATAACACTATTTCGATTGGCATCATTTATATTATTTCAATGGTTATTATAATTATACTCCAACTACACGTCGCTTCAAATTAAAGACCTTCAAACATAACTTGACCGTTAAGCATACAAACATGAAACATATATCTCTTACCCAAGCTCAGATCACACCGCCCATTATTTATTTCAAAGACTTAATTAACCAAACATCCTTAAGACGCCCGAACACGCACACACACACACACGAGGAGTAATCCTCTAATATTCCTCCGTCAAGAGATGTTCGTCGATCCCTTTAGAGACTTCGATAGTGAGTTGAAGAAGAGTCTCAGGGTGTGCCACATCCTCGCTAATTCTCTCATACTCAAGGTGCCAGTGCACAATACTTCCAGGCCCTTCATGCTTAGGGGTCACCTGAATCGTGAGCAAGAAGCTCTTGTACTCTTTCATCAGATCACCTTCTATGACCCTCATCTTGATCAAGTTCTTTTCCGGCTCCACCGCCTCGATCCTGTCCTTTGCTACCTTTGGCTCTCCATCTTCACCAATAAGTTAACATTTTATTTATATTTAGGTTTGATTTTGAGAATCAACATGAATGTTAGTTCAAAAACATATCATAAGCATATATAATGTATGCAAATGACGGTATTACAGTGGTCATCGCCTCATAAATTCGTCAAGGATTGGTTTCCGCTAAACTCACCTTGTGGTATTATTTGCTTTTTCACACTATTTTGACATTTTGTCTGCTCTGCATCTTTATCCACCTTAGTTTAATGGTTTTGAATTTTCTAGTTAAAGAAAATATAAGTGATAGTTGTTTAGGGACAGTCTAAGATCAACTTACCCTAGCACGTTGCTTTTTAGCCACTACATAATTTAGACGGTTGCGTACCTCATGTTAAATTAAAACCGGAAATAATTAAGACTAATTTAGGAGGTATGCAACCGTCTTGTTTGAATCTATCTTTTTATTTGTTGTATATATGCAACCGGAATTAATTAAGACTAATCAAAACCGGATCAGTAGATTGTATCTCCTTGAACGTGTATAAATATGACTTGCCTTGAACGTAGTTCCAGATGACGATAGAGCCGACTTTTCCCCACTCGCCTTCGTGCAGATCACATCCTTGAACGTTGCCTGGAGTTGCTTTGGAAATATGGTGTGGTCTCTCGACGAACATTTGATGGAACTTTTCAGCCGAAGCTTTGATCTCCACTTCTGTCTCAAGCTTCTCCACCAAACCGGACGGTTCTACCATGATTTTTGCTTATCTTAAGAAAGGCTGTTAGGAGAGGAGTGAGTTATCATGCGAGTTCTTTAGCCTCTGTTTATAGAAGAATGAGTGAGCAAGTGTTGAATTATTACCACGATTTTTTGTCCATTCAAATAATATCATCATGAGAATAGTTTTGTGGCCCCATACATGTGATCACGCATTCAAAATCCCATTATAATTATTAAGCAGCTAGCCCAATACTATTATAGATAGAAACACCACATTCACGTTTAACCTGCATGCCAAACTATTTATAACAAAATTTTAACTTCAGAAGATAAGGCTCTCTCTCGGTTACAGAATTTTGATTAATTTGTGTAAAGTTCTGGCTTTATAATTTTATATGTTTTATTACTATAATTGAAGTATACTCTCTAACAATTAAAATAATAGTTAAAATGTTTTTTTGGATTCCAACATTTTAAAGAATTAATCCAGATTAATACAAAATTATATCATAATAATATAAAATTTTAAAATTCTACTACACTAGAACAAAAAATTAAAAAGAAGTTTCCAGACTTTTATTTAGTATGTGATCCCGATTATAGTTCAGCTGCAGCCATGCATTAATATGGTTAATTTTAACATGGAGATTTCATCATAGTTCATTTAAGTTTCCTCTGGATTAAATCACGTTGCAGAAAGGCGTGGATACAATTTTGAAACATAAAATATTATATTATTAACCAACGTTGAAGATACCAGCAAGTAGCTTTACTCCTATTACACATCGATTCAATTAAGAACTTCAAACATGACTCGACCGTAGTATTATATTGCATACACGCTTGATGACACACACCAACAGGCAACATCTATATATCTCTTGCCCAAACTCGGACACGGCTCATTATTTATTGCAGTTTCAAAGACTTGAATTAAGCAAACATGCTTAAGACGCACACACGAGGAGTAATCCTCTATTCTTCGGTCAAGAGACGATGTTCATCGATATATTTGGACATTTCAACACAAAACTAAAGGAGAGTTTCAGGGTGAGCAACTTCCTCGCTAATTCTCTCGTACTCAAGGTGCCAGTGCACGATACTCCCTGGCCCACCATGCTTAGGGGTCACCAGTGCACAAATTGCGCCATCAGACCTAGGTCACCTTCTATAACCCTGAACGTGATTTCTTCTCCGGCTCCACCGCCTCGATCCTCTCCTTCGCCACCTTTGCCTCCCCATCTGCACCAATTGTCTAACAACTTATATCTGTAGATTTGGCTTTACGAATCAACATGAATATATATTATTTCAAAAACATAGACAGATATGTATATAACGTAACTATAGTATCGTCATCTTGGTAATCAAGAATTGAGATCGATTTCTGTTGTACTCATTTTTTATTTACTACGGAATTTACATAGCAATTGTATGTTTTATTAACTAGTTTGGCTTTCGATTTAGATTCTATTCTTTTTTTTTTTTTTGTCAACTACTCATTTTATTAAATCAAGTTTGGCCGAGAAGGTTATTATCCCTTACCGGCTCCGTCTGACTTACATGAGAAAATAAAAAACCTCGTACTCGACCTCTTTTTGCAAGAGAATCGACACGGACATTCGATACTCGTGAAATAAAAAATAAGCTAAAATTAATAAATGACGCTCTAAGGACATAAAATGAGTCTAGTTCCGAAATAAACGATGGCCAGTCTATCGGGTTCTCGATCATCTTCACCAAATCTGAACAGTCCGTCTCAAAATGCATCGATGATATATGTTTTTCCTTTAGACATAGCATAGCCCAAAGGAGTCCATCCATCTCAGCATGTAATGCCGAGAGGCTTCTGCGGCATCCTTGCAAACCGAAGATCTCTCGTCCCATGTGATCCCTATGACTCCACCCTAAACCACTAACAAGGCCATGATCAATCCAGGAAGCATCGATCTGACATGTTGGGTTTCGAAGGGCCAAAGGGGAGACTCTTGATTCATCTTGTCTTGGTAGGCCTTCTATCTCTTCTTCGCATTCCTTTTGGTTTGCGATCCTCCAACTTTCCGCTTCCACAATAGCGAGCTGGAAAGTATCCTCCGGAGAAATTTCTTTCCCGTTGAACACTTTGTCGTTCCTTGCTTTCCATATGTACCATATGATCCAAGGATATATGTCTTTTCGAGGGTCAGAAAGACCTACTTCTTTAGTTCGCCAAAATAGGAAATCCATATTTCGGAAAATAGATGTACTCGGGAAGAAACCCGGAAGGGACGGATAGTCCGAAATAGCCCATACTTGTAAAGCTGGAGGGCATTCAAAAAGAAGATGGTTGATCGTTTCCTCAGGAGCTCCACACCTAGGACAACTTTTATCGGTGCCCATGTGCATGTAGGTAAGACGCTCACACGTTGCCACACATCCAGACAAGGCCTGTCACATAAAATGTCTTAACTTTTCGGTCGTACGGACCTTCCACACATGGCTCAGAAGACACGTAATGCTTGGTTCTCTCACTTCATTTGATTCCTGAATAATATTTGTCTTCCTTATCAGATCATAACCGGATTTTACTGTATAACAACCCGACTTTGTATGGCTCCATGCGTACCCATCTTGGGTAGAATGTCGACTAGGTCTTAACCCTATGATAAGAGGGATGTCCTCGGGTTGGAAATGGTCTCGCAGAAGGGGTATATTCCACTCTCTCGTATCTTGCCTGATGAAAGTATAGACACGAAGTTGAGGATTCATATACCGGACTTGTGCGGATTCTCTCGCGGGCCGAGGCGGAATATCTGGGATCCAGGGTTCACTCCAAACCTTTGTGTTGAACCCCGACCCTATAGTCTTCCTCAATCCAAGTTTAAGGAGAGGTTTTGCAGCCATAATACTACGCCACCCGTAGGAAGGGGAGTGAGCGTTCCGGTCTACAAGCGGGTCAAATTGTCTATAATATCGACCTCGAAGTACCCGCGCCAGTAGAGATGAAGGATTCTGAATTAGGCGCCACAATTGTTTTGCTAGCAGAGCAAGGTTGAAATCTTGAAGGTCTCGAAATCCCAACCCTCCCAATTCCTGGGGAACACAAATCTTGTCCCATGCTATCCAATGTATTCCTCTGCTATTTTGCTTAGAGCTCCACCAAAAGTTTGAGATAGCACTTCTCAATTTGTCGGTTATGCATTGAGGGAGTTGAAAACATGACATGACATATGTCGGAATTGCTTGTGCTACGGATTTGATTTGGACCTCTTTCCCGCCCTTGGAAAGGAGTTGCGCCGACCAAGAATTGACCCGATTATTGAGTCGATCTTGAACAAACGCAAAGACTTTCTTTTTTGATCCACAAATTTGTTCGGGTAATCCCAAGTACATTCCCACACCTCCTTCGTTAGTGATACCTATTGCTCTTTTTATGCCTCGACGCAACCTATGGTCTACTTTGTCTCCAAAAACTATGGAAGATTTAGCTATGTTTAGTTGTTGTCCCGAAGCAACACCATAAGTCTTAATAATCTTAAAAATCTCGGCACTTTGCCGGATGGTCGCCTCGCAAAAGAAAAGGCTATCATCAGCAAACAACAAGTGGGAGACCCGAGGGCTGGCTCTCGCAACTCGCAAACCTGTAATGCGATATTCTTCTTCCGCTCCCTTTAGGAGGGAGATAAGTGCCTCAGTGCATAAGATGAATAGGAATGGTGATAAGGGGTCTCCTTGCCGAAGTCCTCTAGATGGTTTTATTCTTCCTTTCGCTTCCCCATTTATGAGAACCTGATATGAGACCGAGGAGATGCAGAACATCAGCAGTTTAACCCATTTTTCCGCGAATCCCAACTTCAGTAGAAGAGCTTCCAAGAATTTCCATTCCACACGGTCGTATGCTTTGCTCATATCCGTCTTTATGGCCATAAATTTTGATCTACAGCTGGAGTTCGTACGAAGTGCATGGAAATTTTCCTGTGCGAGTAGAATGTTATCTGTTATCAAACGCCTAGCCATAAAAGCCGATTGAGTCTCCGAGATTAAATTTGGGAGGGCGTTTTTTAGTCTTTTGCAAAGAAGTTTGGAAATAATTTTATAGCTCACGTTGCACAAGCTAATCGGCCTGAACTCGGCCATTGCTCTTGGTCTCTCCTTTTTAGGAATGAGGCAAATGTTTGTCTGGTTAAGTCTAGGGTCAAAGTGACCCGTCGCAAAGAAGTCCTTAACCAATTTGACTATGTCTTGGCTTATGACTTGCCAGAATCTTTGATAAAATCTACTCGTCATCCCATCTGGTCCCGGGGCTTTATCCGGGTTAATGTCGAATAGGGCTGCTTTTATTTCGTCTTCTGATGGATCCAAGACTAGTTCATGATTCGTAGATGCTGAAACTTTCTCGGTAATATACCGGAGTGAAACCTCGGGGTCTGAGGGCTGTGAGGTGGTAAAAAGTTCTTGGAAATAATTAGTTGCAATTCTTTCAATACCATATGCGTTCTCGACCCATTTTCCATTCCGATCTTTAAGGCAAATTATGCGGTTTCGAGCCCGTCTCTGTTTAGTAATGGCATGGTAAAACTTTGTATTTCTATCTCCTTTTGTGTGCCAAAGGTTTCGGCTTTTTTGCTGCCAAAATTGTTCCTCCTCACGAAAGGCCGTACAAAGTTGTCTTCTGATTTCTTCGATCTCTTCTAGGGTAGTATTCTCGTCATCTTGGGCTCTGTCTAATTGATCTTTCAACTCTTCAATGAGTTTTGCCGTGTTTGTAGGGAGGGTCTTCTTCCAACTGGAGATATTACTACGGCATGAGGCTATTTTTTGATGGATGTCCCGACGTGGAACACCATCAAAAAGGCCCCATCCCGAGATTACTGCTTCTTTAAGACCGGGTTTCCCTATCCATCTCTTATCAAATCTAAAAGACTTTTTCTTGTTTTGAGGTCTTGCTTGGATTCGAGCTAGGACAGGTCGGTGGTCTGATCCCCATAGTTTAAGATACTCCACATAAGTGTGGGAGAAGAGATAGTGCCATTCCTCGTTAGCTACCGCCCGATCCAATCGGCATTTTACTTTTCCGGATCGACGCTTTCCCACCCATGAGAATGAGTTACCCTTATATGGGAAATCTAACATTCCGCAATCTTCGAGCATAGTACGAAACGGTATAAATGAGTTTTCTGATCTCCTTTGTCCTCCCCGTTTCTCATGGTTGCCCATAATTTCGTTAAAATCTCCGATCATAAACCATGCATCTCGTCGATTTAGACTGATCCTCGTAAGTCTTTCCCAAACTCGTTCTCGGTTTTTTACAACCGGATCTCCATACACAAAGGTCATAAAGATTTTATGACCTTCCAATGTAGACACAATATCAATCATGCGATCATCCGAATAAACAATTGTAACTTTCGGCTCCTCCATATAAAAAAGTGCTAATCCTCCGCTTCGGCCTCTCGGCTCAACTGTAAAAACATGGTCGTATCCAAAATAAACTTGCATGTTCTGAATAATGTAACGACTATTTTTTGTCTCCGACAAAAATAGAAAGCTCGGTCGAAAACATTTGTGAAGTTCTTCTAGGTGCTCTTTTGTCAGGTCAGAACCGACCCCCTGGCAATTCCAACTGATGGCGTTCATGCTTAGATTTTGGTTAGACTTTTGTACTATAGCCTCCGAATAACGGCTATACAGATTGAAGACTTAAGTCGAGTAAGACTTTTTCTAAACTCGTTCACTTAAGTTCGATTTAGAATCTCTCTCTTTTTTTTTTTTTTTTTTTTAATCGACACAAGGAACGTAGTCTAAGTAGCAAGCAAAGAACTTAGCATAAAGTTAGAGATTGTTGAAATCGAAGTATGCATCTCTTCGTCTTTGAATGGCTTTGAGTGGAAATTATTTCTTTCGCTTTCTTGAAATAAGAAGGAGAAATGGTCACAATCTTAGCAAAAAGCTAGAATGGGGAATCCAAGCTTGGAATTAAAGCTTGAAGCTGGAGCTAATTGTCGATGTGGTTGTCGGATGAAGCTGATGAGGAAAGTTAATTTTCTCCTAGATAACTAAAGATCTGTAACAACACCATGACTGGAGAGTAGAGCTGAAAAGTCTTAGCACTTGGCTAGATATTAAACCCGATAGAAGATATCCTTTAATGTTGTCGGAATGATGTTTCGAAATTTGAAATCGCAGAAAAAATAAGCCGTCGAGAATGAAAGGAGCCTGCGGTCTTGAACTAGCGAAGCTCAAACTCCCAAAACAGTCTTCAACAAGCTTAGCACAAGGCTAGAATAGTACACCACGAACAAAAAGAAACTTCCGATGTCGAGAAGAGAAGTGAGTCTTCAAACTAGTAAAGCTCGTCGGACAAGGGCAGATTCGAAGCGAACGAAGGAGAGTCTCCGATCTAAGTACGAGGTGCCCGGCGACCCGTCCTCAAGGCCTCCAAGCAGCACCACCGTCCAGATCTAAGAGCTCCTCTTCCACCTTGAGCGTCGCCGCTAAATCCGGTGAGAAGCACTGAGCTCTAGCATCACCATCAGAGCTTGCACCAGAACCGCCGATGTGTGTGAAGGAAAGGGAAAAGAACTCCTCCGTCGACGAGATTTGTGTCCCCGTCGGCGTAGATCTAGGTTTGAAAATTGAATTTTGAAATCTCCTTTAGAGGAGAGAGAAGAGAGCCCCCTCTTGGTTCGTCGGTTTAGATTCTATTCATCTATTGGTTATATACTTTTTGTACAAGAGATGTATATATCATTTACTTGCCATGAACGCAGCTCCAAAACACGAACCCACTTTTCCCCAGTCGCCCTCGTGCAGCTCACATCCCTGAATGTTGCTTTGGACACATGCATGGTGTGGTCTTCCTGCGAACTGTAGGAATATAGAAACTAGATCATTTGATTCCCTGTAATTATGCTCTCATTACTGTAGTATATTGTCTTTCCTTGTACATACTCACCTCTCTGTGCATATAAGCAGAGCTTTATCGATCAATATCAATCAGGCAATTACCCATTCTAACATAGTATCACAGCCACAATAGGTTTAACCTATTCAGCCGCCTCTCATCTTCTTTCTCCTTCGTCATTCTCCATTAATCCCTGCAATTTTTTTCCCCCTCTTCTTTTTCACTCTCGATTCTCTACAAACTCAAAGTTTCAGGTTACTTTCCAACGATGTCGGACACTACTGCGGAACGCACCTCCGTTTTCAATTCTCAAGATCCACAGAGTGTTTTACTCTCGGTCAACATGACGAGCGTCACAAAGCTCACCGATCTCAACTACCTGATGTGGAGCAAGCAGGTCCGAGCCTTACTTGAAGGTCATGAACTCCAGCAGTTCATTGACTCGACCTCTGATATCCCGACTTCAACAATCACCGTTGATGGAGTCTCGACTCCAAATCCAGCCTTTGCACCGTGGAGACGCCAGGATAGGTTACTCTACAGCTCTCTCATCGGTGCGATCTCATTACCGATTCAATCGGTGGTGTCAACTGCTGCTACATCTCGGGAAGTTTGGAGCATTCTCACTGAAACCTATGGCAATCCCACTCGGGGTCACATCCGTCAACTCAAGCTTCAGATTAAATCCTGTGTCAAGGGCACCAAAAAGATCAGTGAATATATGCGCATCATCAAATCAAAATCCGATGAACTATCTCTCCTTGGAAAGCCGATGGATGCCGAGGATCTGGTCGAACAAGCCCTTGCTGGTCTGAGCGACGATTACAAGCCCGAGATCGACGCGATCCATGGACGTGAAGCCACCATCCCATTCACAGAACTTCATGAGCGTCTCCTCAATCGAGAAGCTATGATTATGTCTACTGAATCACCCTCGATTGGTCCAATTGTTGCTCACGCCACTGACACACGCCCACGACAACAACAACAATGGCGCAACAACAACAACTCCAATCAATCTCGCTTCAACAATCAACACCAAAGCCAACAACGCTTCTCAAAACCTTACTTGGGGCGATGCCAAGCAGGCAATTACCCATTCTAACACGAACATGTGAAGGAAGTTTCCTGCCGAAGCATTGATCTCCACATCTGTCTCAAGCTTCCCCACCAAACTAAACGCTTCTGCCATGATTGCTTACTTTAACAAAAGAAAAACGTTAGGATTTTAGGAGAGGTGTGAGTTTATGTTGTGAGTTCAATTTTAATCTATACTGTTAAAACAAAAATATTTTTATAATCTGTTTCTAAACGATTTTTATTTATTGTTTTAAATTGAATTTGTTGCTAAACAAGTATTAAATATGTGTCCAAATATTTATTTAATCAATTATAAAATTAAAAATTAAATATATTTGTTATAACAACATTTAAATTAATTTTTAATCTTTATTTCACATTTTATATATTATAAAAAAATTATCCCGTACGGGATCTAATTAGTATTTATTTGTATTTGTAGAGGAATGTATGAGTTTTGTGGTTACATGTAGCCCTGAGACGGAGCCGGATATCCGGCCAAAATGAGGGTATCCGCATCCGTCTCCGCCTTCGGCCGGATGTGCAATTATGCTATCCGCCTCCGCCTCCGAAAACCCGGATATCCGCTTAAAAATCCGGATATCCGCGGATATCCGGATCATCCGGTTTTTTTTTTTCCACTGAAATTTTCCATGATAAACAAAGGGATGAAAGGAGGACGAGCGTCGCTAGAGGTGTCGGGATGCTGGAGCGGGATGATAAGCTCATAATGTCAATGGGCTTGTTTGGTTATTGTGTTGGGCTTGGCTGAGTTGTGGCCCACTCTTCTCGATTCTTTTTTTTGTTTTTCTTCGCTTCTCTATTCTTCTCTTCTTCTTCCTCGTTTCTTATGTTTCTCATCTCCTTTCTTCTGAATTTCTTACCTTTCTTAAGACAAATAAGATCTACACCATATCTTATCACGGGATGACTTTGACGGGTCGGGTCTGACCAGAAGGCTTGGCGGAAGAAGACGAACCGTTTCCGACGGATGTGCGGAGCTCCGGCAGTAACTTATTTTAAAATCCGCCTCCGCTTCCGGCCAGATCCGTAAAATCATTATCCGTCTCCGCCCATACCGGATATCATATTTTTCGGAGCGGAGCGGAGCGGAGCGGATGCCGGATCCCGGATATGAAATCTCAAGGCTAGTTACATGTGTCGAAGAGTAGAACGATTTTCGGTTCATTAAATTAATATGATGATTAGTTTTGTGGCCCCATGTGATAAGGATCCCATCATAATAAATAATTCACGTGCCCAATATTTTTCTAAGGTTTAACCTGTCAAACTATCTACGTTGCTCACAAAGCGATTTATATTGATATTATTCATCAATCGCAACATCCACGTCGTTCCTATCGCTCTCAAATTTCTTATTTCTCAGCTCCAATTGGTGATCACACGATATAATTTTTAAAAATGCGGTAAAAATGGTGGTAAAAAATTATGATAGAAAGAATGCCGGTTCAAAAAAATAAAAATACAATAAAGAAATATCAAAATAAAACTAGAAAAATATATACTATTATTTATTAATATCACAAAATAAAATGATAGCAGTACAAAACATATCACATAACATCTACCGGAAGAAATGAAGATAATTCACAAAAAATTATATTTCCTATAATCGTATATATATTTGACTTAAATTAAAAACTTTATTGATAATTAAAATATTTATATATTTTATATACTACATGTGCATTGCGTAGATCTTAATCTAGCAAGTATATAAAGCTTGGTATTAAAAAAAATCATATATGGTTCAACTACTAAATTAATGGCCCCCCTGCTGGTTTTAAAACCTTTGGTTTGATGTTGGTTCCTTTGTCTCAATTTCGGATGGGCTGTAACACAAAAGAATGGGCCTTGGATTATGCTTCTATTCTCGTGCTTTAAATAGAAATCTATTATAAAATAAATATTTATTGACTAGAAGGTCCAAATCTCATCTACTTTGACCGCAACAATCGATTAAAAAGGGAGGTAAATTTTCATTTTATATTAAGCACAGTGAGCTGTCCTTGACCTGCAAAGTCAATGCCTCCAAAGAACATTGGCCAATGGGTTACAGTGACACCATAAAGATATTATATACTCCTATAGTATATCATAACGCATCATTACCAAGAAAAAAAAACCTAATTACAATTGTTAGTACGTCAAAATTCACAATTAGTAATGTATTCGCACAAACAAACAAAAAGAAGTGAAGGTAACATAGTAAAAAGAAGAGAGTGCTTTCGAAGACTCTTCCCTCGAATAAACACAAAGAGGTGACAGCCGTTATTAATACCGCCTGCCATACTTTCTTTTACAGACCACACACACTCTCTCTTTGCTTACGACTTCCGAGACAAAGCAAGAGAGAGAGAGAGATAGAGAAATAGAATTCTTGTAAAGCTTTTGCCTTTTAGAGGAAAGAACAGTGCAGATCTTAGAAGGATCCGAAGACCCATCACGGAAATAAACCAACTATAACAAGTCAAAAAATCTTATTTTTACCCACAAGACAAAAAGTTGGATTCCACAAAACCCTTTTTCTTCTTCTTCTTCTTCTTCTCCTCCTTCTCTCTTCTTTTGAAAAGTCTCGAGCTTTGACTTCCACTGTCCCAGTTGATTTCTTGTCTTCATGTTCCTCTGTTTCTGGTGAGATGACTCACGTGTTGGTACGGAGAGAGAGACAAGGAAGGAAAACTAGAAGATGTGACATGAAGTTGATCATGTGTTTCTTCCTCTTTGTCATTTTTCAGATTAGCTTGTCCTCTTCAGCTCCTGTTGATTCTCGTCGTCACTTCGTCTCGTCCTCGCCGCCGAGAAAGACTCTGGTATACGCAACGACCCCGTTTCGTGGGCCAATGAGTAGAGAAGATAACATTTATGGAGACGACAAGAGAGTAGTTCACACGGGTCCCAATCCTCTCCACAACTAACTTTTACGCGTTGCTATAATTATCAATTATCACCCACCCTACAAAGACTACAAGCAAAACGCAAGACGCAAACGCGGACCGCCGATCGCGATCCAGAGGGACCTTGGTGTTAAATCGAGTTTTTCATAGGTTTTGTAAGTTGGAATCCTTTTTTATTTTTTTGTATTTCATGGAGCATAGAAACATATTAGCTTTTAGGGTAGGACTTGGTTCGGTTATATGGAAATCTATTAATGTTAGTATCATGAATTTAAAGATTACACACCTAGTATTTGCCTTCAATTCATTTTCCAATCATCATAAGTTAAAGGAACCATAATTGCTTCTTTTTTGTTATCAAGGATATTAATTATCCTGTTCTTTATTGTATAACTAAATAAAATATTGTGAATGGATTAGCTTTGAATGGCTGGTAGGCTTGTAGCATGATGTGACAGATTAATCGGTTTCCGAATACAATCGCTTTTTAATTCACAATTTATAAATTTTGGTGTTATATGGACAAAAAAAAAATTAAAATTTTGGTGCAGCAGATTGTTGCAGCCATTCAAAGCCTAAGTGTTGCAAGGGTTTTTCTAGCAGTGTTTTATAATGATGTTGTGTTTCATATTACAAAAGAATCTTGTTGCTCCTCTCATATGGTTTGTAATGTTTCAAGAAATGAGATGGTAATTAATATGGTTTTAGTGTTTGGATCTGAGGAAGGCGTGTGCAGAAGAAGCTATGAATCATAGTATTTACTTTCCTTCTTCAGCATCTGCCTTCATAAATTCTTTTCTTTTTCTCTATGCTCACAACTATACCTACCCCTAATAATTGAGTTAGTATGAATAGTTCTCTCTCAAACTAGTATTACTATTACCAATACCTAATTTACTTATTTTGAGTACCCAAAAAGTAGAGATTAGATCAATCAACTGCTCATCATGACTATTCATATCATCAATATTTTCTCTCTGACTACATATATTTGACTACTTATTTAAAAAAAATTGTCGCCATCATTCATTTTAACTACCATTTTCTTCTACATGTTTTCTTTTGACCAAAAAAATTCTTCTACATGTTTAACATTTAAAACAAGTGAATGAAGGAAATAACGGGAGTGAATGACAGGTTAATATTTGTATAAAGCATATAGACGTATGGAGAAGAGAAATGGTCAGGCCAGGGCTGTGACACTGTCCATCTTCTTTATTGCTCTCATCTGCCTCTCTTCTTTACCGTTCCCTATTTATACGCTACCACGTCAATAAATGTTCATAGTCTTTTTTTTTGCTTTGTTTTTTTAGATTTAGCACCCACACATTAATATCGTAAGTGAGAAGGCAGCTCCCCAATGGTCTACGCGTAGTGGAGTTGTAACCATTTAGGCTCTTGACCCTAGAGCCGAGACTACTTTGTTAAAACTAAAGTAATGACATTATATATATATATATGAAATGCATGCAAGTGCTAATTCACCCGCTTGTTGTATATATAACTCCCTACAATGATTTAGATTCAGAAAGAAAGAACAATTCAAATATTATCTCAAGAAAAGGGCAAGATAAAATCGATACAAGAGTGTGGAAGCGTCGAGGGCCGACACATAATAAAGATGAAAACTATGGCGAAAACTTGAGTTTTAAGACCGGGTTTGTTTTGTCAAACTAACGAAGACCCCAACAACGTCAGAAAACTCATTGGGAATAGTGTAAACTAGATTAAAATATTTGTGTACATTAAATTTTGACGATAACACACTCGCGTAAATGTATTATCGCGACACATAACGGTCTTAATTATGATGCAACTTTTTTTTTAGCAGTCCCAAAGATTCTCTAGCTATAATAAGTATCGGTCGAAGATATTCATTTTATAAATGCCCCATTTTGTTATACCTAAGTTTAATTCATTTCATAAGAATGTGTGTTCTTATTAATTTCGGCACACCAGTCGCCCTCCAGCTCTTTTCTTCTTTGGTCATAGATAGCATTACTTTGACCATCATTACTGTATAACTTCATCCGTTTTATTAAATTTAAAATTTTATATTTTTGTAGACATATCAGAAATTTCTTTTACAGCACACATATCCTATAACTAAATATTAATATTTAAAAAATTTAACTCTGATTAAATAAAAATATTATACGTAGTTTGCATGTAAAATATCTTCATATAATAATTATCTTTTTTCCAAAATATCTAACTTGCCAGTCCAGTCCCGTAAGCTGCAACACTTGGGCTCGACCCATTTTCGGCCCATATCTTAGATTAGAAATAGGAGCGGATTAAACCGGGATCCGGTACGAGAAACGGCCGACTGTTCTGTTACCCATTGATTCAAGAGGAAGAGAATATGCCTTTAGAAGAAGATTCGTTACTGTTTGATTTTCTCTTCGTCTTCTTCTCCTTTTCCCAACTCTTCTCTCTGCAACTTCCATTTCCTCGAGCTTTTTTTTTCTCTTTCTTTTGTTATCTTCATCGCTTCAAGGTTCGACTTCGATCTCTCTGTGTAGCTACGTCGCAAGGTTTGTTCTCTGTTCAATTCTCTCATGTTCCTGTACCATCGGTTTCGAATTTGAATCTGTGCATGCTCACGGGATCAATTTTGGATGAATTGAAACCCAGAATTTATGAACTGTTGGTCCTTTAGCTAGTGTTAACCCTACGATTTGATATGAAATTGAAACAAAGACTGAGAAAATTCTTTCTGTTCACAGCTGAGCAATCTATAATCTAATTTTAGGTGACATACAATTCCTCTCTGGCAAAACATAATTTCAAGTTGAGAAACTGAGATTAACAGATTATTGGTTATTAGTTTTGAGAATATCCCACGTCAGAAGTTGGGAGGGATTTTGAGTAATATATAAGGGATTTGAGCCGATCGACTCATTGCTAATTGATTTTGATTTGAAAGTGTCCCGAACACACGCTACCTAATCCGAACCAAAATCGATCTGGCCGATCGAAAGATGTCCGATGGAAGACTTATTTTCAATGTCCCTTACGATTAATGTGTTTTTTTTTTTGGTTCTTGTGGTGATCAGAGCAGCAGCCAGCAGCTGAATAAACAGTAGCAAAAGCCAGGCTAGACCAGCAAGTAATTGCTGGCTAGCAGAGGTTTTGCGTGGTGATCTTGAAATAAAAAAATCCCCATGAGCCCTCAAAGCATATCGAAGACAAGCAAATCCCTTGAGGGTCTCCATGGGGTTCATGTGGTTTCTCATTCGCCTTTCTCCTTTGAGCGTATCAGCCAAGTATCCGGCTTTGAGTCCTCAGATGCAGGAACAAAACAGAGTCTATTCATTGAGTAAGTTGATTGGTCTTGTTGGCAGGCTAATATCGAGAGTTATGTTGAGGAAATGTCTGTCCAAAGATATTGTTCACCGTGTCTGAGGTTAGATGTTTGATTCAGTGCCCTTCTTTTTATCTTCTGCAGACGTGTCTGGCAACAAAGGCCACCATGCCTAAGACCTATCCATTGCTGCATCCACGGTATCCTGATCTCTACTCGGATCTTTTCATCTCGTTTTCGCCTTTCCCTTTGCAGATCAGTAAGTTGTGTTCGATCTTTTGATATTCACTCGATATCTTACCCCCATTGACAGGTGATCAGAGTCTCGTAGAAACAGCTGCTAATGTGATCACATCGCTCCCTTTCATTGTCCTCGGTATGCAGACACCAAGGTAATCATCCTTTCTTGTTTCATCTTATTTCAGATAAAGAATTGTACCTTTTCCCCCCCGGAAAGATAACAAATATTGGAAGAAATATGCGTTATATATAGGAAAAACCTGAACATGAAGGTGTATGCAAACTCACTAATCGGAGTCGGAATCGCATCAAGTTTGTATCATTCTTCAAGAGGGAAGTTTAGGAAGTACCTTAGATGGGCTGATTACACAATGATAGCCACAGCGACAGTAGTAAGTCTTTTACTTTTTACCCATTTACAATACATAGATTACTATAGTTTACAAGACTAATGGTAATATTTTACAGTGTCTATCAAGGGCTCTTAGGGAAGAGAACCCAAAGTTGTTGATGGCTGCATCAGCTTTGGCTTTACCGTTCCAGCCTCTCGTGGTTTCAGCTGTTCACACTGGAATGATGGAGGTACTAAGAAATCTCAACTTTACACTCAATATAACCAAGTCTCAGCCTATGCAATCTATCTCAAATCTTAACTTTTGAGTCAGGTAGCATTTGCGAAAAGAGCCTTAAAGGATCCAGATTTGAGAACGGCTCATAATGTACACAAGTTGTCTTCGTTGTTGGGTGGAGCTTTGTTCATAGCTGATGATCTTTTTCCTGAAACACCATTCATTCACGCCGGTTGGCATCTCGCTGCAGCCATTGGCGTTGGAACTTGCAATAAGCTTCTTCAGTAGTTCCACAGTACCAAATATATTGGGTAATTGTGGAACTTTTGCCATATTCTTGGTTTAGAGAAATCACTGAGCTCATAATCAGCCGACATAACTAGTTACCATTGTGTGTAGAACCAAGACAAGTCACTTGTAATCTTATAAAAACCAGTACTTTTGCTTTTCTCTTTCTCTTTCTCTCTAAATATGAATCCAATAACACTTCCATTAAAAGTATTAAGCTTTGTTGACAAATGTGGTAACAAAGCTAAGTATAGAAATAGGATCTTATTGTGTTTTAAGCAGAATACGAAGGTCTTAGTTAGCTTTATGAGGCTCATTGGGCTTTTCCGAAGTTTATAACGCTGAGAGGTGAGAGCAATCCGTTATCTACCACCGGTGTTTAATATTCCCATCAGCAAGATTCTTTTTTCTGTTTTAAAAACCTAAGAATTTTGAATTGAAGCCTAAAATTAATATCTAAATTTTGTGGAATTGAAGGAATATTGAGAATTATAATGAATTGAAGCTAACCAAGTGTCATTGGAAAAATATCAAAAACAAAGTTTAGATGTCGCATGATCGATTGACACTTGGAATAGACCATATTACATGATCAGATCGCTAGTATAAAATTTTCTAATTATAAAAAAAGTTGTGGAAAATTAAGACATTTTGTCTTTTAAAACGTTTACACTAATGCTGTTTTTTACAAAAGTAAGTACTCTTCACCAATTAGTTGTTAGAGGTAAGCTCCGCACCCCTCTTAAACCCATCATAAACCGAATTTAAACCGTTCAACTATTCGTTGACTCATGTTAACCCGCATAAATCCACCTCGCCCCCCCCCCCCATACGGATTATGATGACAAAAACCAACTATAAGCTTAGGAAGTTTTGTTGACCTTGTGATTTGTGAACAAAGAGTACTTTGTGTGTGTGCTAATTCGCTCAACCGAGAGGAAAGAAATTGATTTAACAGAACCGGAGGAAAAATAGTAAACCGGAATCAAGGTCGGGTAAATAAAACAAAAGCAGGTAGTGGGACCGAGAGCAACTCCACTTTGGTTGCAAAAGCCAAAAGGCATGGATGTATTGGAGGGAGTGGCCAATAAGTATAGACATTTGGGAAATTTGGGTCATGCATGCCAATTATAACGAGTTAATTATCCCACAATGCGTGGAGTATATATCGCATAAGAAAATTATATATAAATCTCCAAACTTCAAAAATGGTTAAAACTTTTCATCTATATAATTGAAATATGTATATATAAATGTATATTTTTTTTTGACTATTTTCATACATACAAACTAGTATATATTAATGATGATAATACATTTTATTTTAACAAAAAATGATAATACATTTACTATTTATATAATTCCTATCTATTAAATAATTTTGTTATATTATTTAACTTGATATATTTATACAGACTATCGTTTTTTAATTTTTTCTAATTATTTAATACCATATTAAACTATATGGTTTTAACATAAAACTTCTTATTTTCTCATGTAAATCAGACGAAATTGATGGGAATTGTTCTACGGAACCACCATTTTACCGGTCAAAACTTGATTTAATCATATGAACAGTTGACCCCCCAAAAAAAAACTATATGGTTTTAGCATTTATAAGTTATAACAATATCTATTTACGCTAAACACCATTCTCATTTTCGTAAAGACTATAGCATATGTAACGCTGAAAGCATAACAACACTTTGGCTACCCGTTATTGTCACACACACACAAGGCCATAATGAATTTAATAACTCCGAAATTAAAACTGGTAAAACACGTTATAATTTATCTTATTCATACGAATATGATTTGACTTAACGACACTAGTCAAACCCCTTCTTTCTCTCCAAATTCACCAATCACAAGCAAACACACATCTTCGTTTAATTCTATTCCTTTTTCACTTTTTATTATTTGCTCAACTTACGCTGCCATTTATTTCTCCCATTTGACCTGCTTGAAACTTTTATCTTTTGTCGTGTTTTGAGACTTTATTTTTCTTGATATTTGATATTTCCATCAGGCTTAATTCCTCATTCCATATTCCACGCTTATCACAAAATCTTTCTCCATTGTCTTGCATTTTTTCTTTTCTTTTGTACTTTCACATGTGTATATAGTGTATATAGTATATATATACACACATCCACACACTCACATTTCTATTATCATATAAAACTTCAACTTTACCTTTTCTCTTTCGAACAAAAAAAACTATCTTCTTCGTCAAATTCTATTGATTCCCTTTTCCTCACGCTCCTCTATGGCCGTCTCACCTAATTCAAGCTCTTTAGAATTAACAATATCAATTCCAAGCTTCTCTCCATCTCCTTCATCTGGTAAGATCCAAAGATTAATTTAAAATCATATGTATATTATATATAGATTTGTAAAAGTTATGTCTCTGAAAAAGATCCAAATAATATAATTTTGGTAGGTGATCACATGGTGAGAGATTTAGACATAAACCAAACTCCAAAGATGGAAGAAGATCGTGAGTGGATCATGATCGGTGCAACACCACATGTCAACCAAGAAGATGGCAACTCCGGCGGCCGTCGGCGTAAAAAGCTCCGTCTAACCAAAGAGCAATCACATCTTCTCGAAGAGAGTTTCATACAAAACCATACCTTAACCCCTGTAAGTATATATATTATACGATTTTGTGGTTCCGTATACGTTTTGCTTACGTTGAAAAGAGAAAGAAGAAAAGAGAAAACAAGAGTTAATTAGTTTTTCTGATGATCAAGTCGGCTGATTATGTTTTTGTTGGATGATAATGAACCTGTAGAAACAAAAACAAGAATTGGCAACTTTTTTGAAGCTTAGTCAAAGGCAAGTTGAAGTGTGGTTTCAAAATCGAAGAGCTCGGTACGTATTTCGATCCACCGCTTCGTATATTCCATCGTTTATAATACATATAAATCGAGGAAAATAAGATTTTACATATATATCGTATGCAATTGACTGAGGCATATATATTAGGTGTAGGGATTTTTGGAATTAGATTTTTAGTGGTTGAGAATATATTAATTAATGAGAATGCGTTGACAGAATATAAAGAGATTGTGTGAGATCGTAACTTAGATCATTCTCAACATAATTCCGCATATATACAATTATAATTTAGAAAAATGTAGTAAAGTGGAAGTGATCCTTTTTTATCCAAGTGTTTCACGTTGATTCCCACATATATAGTTATCACGCATTTTATGCGACACATGAAAAGCCCGTACTCTTATTTTTGTGTATCTACGTGTCTATATATAAATGTCTGTGATTAAAAAAACCATAAATATAGAATATAATATAAATGTTAATGCATCAACAAGATAAAAGTGATTGGGGAACATGAGGGACAAAGTTAGAGACAATAAATGATGTGTTTATATTTTCAGCTCATATTTGGCCAATCCACAATTATGATGTTTGTCCCATATAGTATATTTAATGAAACATAAACTTACACACATATATTTTTTTATCAATGTTTTCTCTCTATGTCAAGTAATAACGTACGTACGTATATTTAGTTCAACAATAAAAAAACGTTCGTACGTATTCATATGCGTACATCATCACATGAATGTTATAATATACGTACATTTGTGCATGTATAGTATAGAGATACATGTTGCGTGCAGGGGCGGATCTACATTAGATGAGGGTGTGGCAAATGCCTCATGCTGATTTTATCAAATTGTTCTTGTATAAGCAATTAAATAAGTTCATTTAGTTTTTTTGGTCGAGTCCTCAATGAGTTGTCCCTTCATATTCATTTATCATTTCAATTCTACTTGATTTCTCTGTTATTTTTCAAACTAAATTTTCTACTTTAAATTTTAGTCATTATAAAATTTATTATAATCAAATTTATAAGAGAAAACAAAATTTGTGCCCCATACTAAAAAAGATCCGCCCCTGATTGCGTGGATAGTTCATGAAAGTCCATAAAGAAGGAATTTAATTACCTAACACAATCTTACTACGCTATGAATTGGATGGATGATGACTCTGAAAATGTTCCCATGTTTTTTTGTCAGTTTCGTAAAAATGACTTTCTAGTTCTACGTACTGTTATTATCAGTTCCACAAAAATATAATTTCAAATTTCAAATTTCAAAACGACTTCCATTTAAAAACAAAAAAAAAAAAAATCAAAACGACTTATACAAAAAATATGTAACTTATCATTTACTCAAAACTAACAAAATTTGAGTTCTAAGTAAATGTAGCTTAGTTGTTAGTATATTAATAGGGGAATCTTAGTTAGATTAGGATTACATTAGTGTGTGGAAAATATCAAAATACAATTATTTGTGAAACAAAGAAAGTAAAAATTAATTTCTAGAACAATATGATATATGACTAGATGATCTTACGTATTGGTGCATTCCGGGTCAATTAAGCAATCACTTATATAGTATCAAATGTGAACACATAGTTCACACACGTATATAAACATATAGTTATATGCAAAGGTCGGTTGAATAGTCTTCCAAAAGTAGAAATCTCTTAAACACCAACTTTGTTAAAATATATTAATATAATTCAGCCTATGGATATATATGTTGGTATTAGGATCAAACTAGAAATTACAAATGACGTAAATATATTTAATAGTACGTATGTGGCCACAATAACCAATATATCGGTTACACAAAATCTGATATATACAATATATATAGGAGTAAGCTAAAGCATATGGAGATGGAATGTGAGTATCTAAAGAGATGGTTCGGGTCATTGAAGGAGCAAAATCGACGGTTACAAATAGAAGTTGAAGAATTACGAGCTCTAAAGCCACTATCGGCCTCTGCATTAACCATGTGTCCTCGGTGTGACCGTGTGGACGATGGAGCAGATAATGGCTCTAATGCCGTTCAGGAGGGTACAGCTCGGAGCAGCCAGTCATGCATGCCAATTTCCTCTTCCTCTTCCCTCTGTTGACTGGTTCTGTCAAAGATTAAGTCAAAGTCAAATATTGAAACGCCTGTTTAGGGTGTAAAAAGCAAAGATTTGATAATGATTAGGAGGATTTTGTGCATAGTTCTCTAATTATTTATTATTACCCCCAAAGTCCAAAGATGATAGAAGAATTTGTTTAATCCTCGTTTTATAGCCTTTTTCTGTTAGCGATTTGTAACTTTATTTTTCGTATCCGTTTGGATAGAGTAGTATTATTGACTTGAATAATGGATGGGCAAAACCGAAAAATTAATATGTAAATATTTACTATTGACTATTTATAATACTTTAAAATCCCAAACGAAAACTGAACTAAAACCGATTTTATTATAAATTTATATTTGAAATTATGTTTATGACCAACCAAACCGAAGCCAAACGAAAAATTAAACCAAATCAAACTATAACCCACATTACAAATGTTCTTATATTGCTTCAATTTTTATAAAATCACTTTGTTCGTCTCTACTTAAAAAATAGAGATGTTTTATTTGGTGTGTAAGATGAGGAATGTATACTACTGTAATAAAAAAAAAACTAGGTATATGTTAGTAATAAAAATTAATTAAATAAAGAAACTGAGGAGAAGTTTTCTAAATCAAACTGGTAGATCAAGAGATTCAAGAGTAGCTAGAAACCAAAATAAATATATCATAAAACTGTTAATTAACTTTTCATATTTACGCCCACATGGGCGTGATCGAGTGGTAGTTGGGAGGCGGGATTGTTCCACCAACGGGGAACCCGGGTTCGATTCCCCCTCTACGATGGTGCTCGAAACATTTATCACGACCATGTGTAGAAGCTGGCACTGGGCTTCAGCTCAGTTGAAAACCCATGAGAAAGCTTTGTCAGTTGGGCCAACTCACTCTAGGCAATAGTCGGAAGACGTGAAATCTTACTGGTTTGGCATGAGGTAGCCAGTCCTCATCTCTTGATATGATAATGGCTACGGACAAGGATGGTCACGAAGACGCAGCACTTGTACCTGAGGGACCAATGACGAGGGCAATGTCTCGAAAGCTTAACGGAGCTGTTAGCGGCTTACTCGAGGACATTTGGTCCGAGGAGAAAGGTCATCACTCACATCACGTTTTTAACATGATCAAAGCTCAAGATGGACTTTGAGGTTCGGCCCAAGGTGTGAGTACATTGTACTCTTTTTCCTACTTTTGGTTTTGTCCCAATAGGTTTTCCAAAAGGGGTTTTAAAGAGGCAATGGGCTTACACCATCATTTGGCCCAACTTCTTCCATGGGCAATGATGGATTTCGACCATGGGGACTCCAAGGGTCATTCTTCATAGTCAACTAGTCAAAATCTTTGGTCTAAGTCTTTATTAGTCTTTGCTACTTCCCTAGGCCTAGTTTTTCCCACATTTTTCTCTTGTTTTCTTCACTTATTTCTCTATATAAACCATGTAATCTCTTTGAGAAATTGATTCACCTTTTTAATCAAAAACTTGTTTTTTAAAAGTGAGAGAGATTCTCCTTTGTTCTTTTAGAACTTTTTGATTACTTGGTGGTTAGTCAAATAGTCACTTTCGGTTTATCAAGTGTTCTTCCGCCACACTTGACGATACCATTCACGACTAAGATTTGTAGAAGCGTTCTAAGTCGAGTCTAGGGCATAAGGATCTTCGGGAACTTTGTTCTCACGCCTTATCATCTTACTCCGCGAGTTTTACCTTCCGAAGTTCCACCGCCTTATTTCTTTTGGATCGTTTTAAGTCGAGATTGGAGTATAAGGATTTTTGAGACTTGTCTCACGCCTTATCATCCATCTCCGCGAGCCAATTCGGAATCAAAGATTATCCAACTACCGCCCTCGAAGTGCCGAAATTGAGAAAATCGTATCATATCTCCAGTCGGATGTCGACCGGACAGCCTAGGTCATCAAAAAAAAAAAAAATTCATATTTACCACCGGATGAAGTGGGCTAGTAGTTAAGTTAATGGATTGGTTTCATTGTGTTCATAGTTCGATTTCCGGTGGAAAATATATTTTACGTCATGTGATAAGATATTAGCAAAAGCTGGTCCATGAGAGGGATTATGAGTTAGATCCAACACTTTCTAGAAAAAAAAAAAAAAAAAAAAATCATATTCCGACTGATTGAGTACGGACAGATTATTAAAACATCAATTAACGTCACTGTTATTTGACTTCCACAGGTATCAAATAAGGCTGCTATATATTTCTCGACGTAAATTAATGAGCTTTTTAAAATTGAATTCCGGTGAAGATGTCTCATTCGAAATAATTGTTGTAATTTATTTTCTTCTTGTGGTGTTGGTCAATGTTAACTAGTATTTTGTAAAGAATTCAATTAATATTCATAATTCCTTTTAGATATTTTGACACAAAACACTTTTGTTTTATTTAAGTAAATATTTTTTCCACCATCAAACAGCGTGATAAATAGAAGCATATACATATGTCAATAATGGTGCAAGTATGTACAAGAAGATGGAGGCACATAACGGATATACCATCCACCATTCTTGAAACCCAGGATCAAGAAAGAGAATATGCCAATCAATTGAGAGTAATAATTGCAACAAATATGTTGACATATTCTATACTTTAGGAGAATACTAGATGATTATTGAAAGAAAAAGAACGAAAATTTTTTTTTGGTTATTTTTTTCTTATAATACTAAAATTCTTGTAAATCTATTTGGTTGATTTACAATATTCATTTATTTGATTTTAAAATCCAATTATTTAACTTTGAAATCCACTTCTCTGATTTTAAAATCAATGGATTCATTAGGATTTTTAAATCTGAGAAATCCATTAAAATGCAAAAACCAATAACCCCCACTAAAACTAAAACTCTCTTTCTCAAATTTTTAATTTATTTATTAAAACTAATTTTATTATTATAAGAAGAATTTTTTATATATAAAAAAAACACATTGCCAAGTTATCAAATTAATAAAAGTTAGGTCACGACGAGCACATCGTTAATAACGCGATGTCCATCGATATTTGGATTTTCCTGGCCCAATCAAGAAATTCATACGTGGATAAAAAAGCCCAATGGGCTGATTAGCTCTTGAACCGATGGAAAATTGAAAATCTAGCACCCCATTAATGTTCTTTCATTTGTTAAACGTTACTATTAGATAAGAGTTTTATATCCAAATTTCGAATAATCTTTCGTTTAATAAAAAAATGTCTCTTGACATATTTATATTTTGCACATAACAATTTTTTTAAAAAAATACAATATGGCTCCATTCAATATATAATAGTAATTAAATAATAATAAATAAACAATTTTACCAAGTGGAGAGAGTATTATTCTTTGACTGATATTTTTTGTTTCTCCGTAGGCATAATCACTGGGTATTTCAAGAAGCAAGAAGCAATTCGTACTTTTATTTAGGGTGAAAATAGTTAGTTAACACATGAGAGAAAGAAAAATTTAGTGGAATCAACTATTGTTTTGAGTTCTTCTAAAAATCAAAAATCAACCATTTATATTAAATTCGTATTCATCTAATTTATGCTGAACCCCACCTAACAAGTAGAAAATAAATCTTATTCTATTAGAAACTGTTTTTCTACAAAATAAAAGATGAAAGCAGCACTAGTAGTTAAATGAGTTAAAATAGAAAACGATAATTGTTAATACACTTTTTTGAGAAGCTCTCTCAATAGAGTTCGCCCTAGCCGCCAACTCCAAATCGTTTCCGATCTCCCTCTCCGGTGGTCGGTTTCTCTCACCATCACCGTGAGAGAGACTCCCGTGACGCTTCTTGCTTACCTACTACTAGTTCTTCAAGCTTCAAAGTCGTTTATTGTTGTGTTTGGGTCGATTCGCAAGGTTTAGGGGGTTTCGCCGGTGTCACCCCTCGGTTTGGGTTTGCGGCGAGCTTCTCTAGTTTCTCTCTTCGGTAGACACTCGAGGACGGTGTCTTTTCAAGGGGTTAGGCTAGAGGGTTTCTGCTGCTTGATCTGTGGTGGCTCGTTGCCGACGATTTCTGGTGAGTTATAGCTCTGTTTCTGTTTGGGAAAGGTTGGGTTAGCTTTAACTCTGTCTCGGGTTCTGCGTTGCCTGAGGACGGTTTCAGATCTCAGCCTTTGCTACTCATGCGCCTCTCTTCCTCGAGTTCGTCTCACAGTTTGTAGCGTGTCAGATCAACTTCCTGCTTCGATATCTGTCCTTTCCATGTCTTCGGAAGGTGCTCTGATGACTGCTCCTCGTGTCTTTGCCTTTTTGTTGCGGGCTCCGGAAGGTGCTCCGATGATAATGCGGCTTTTGTTCCCTTCTCACCTCCGGGTTATGTTCTCGCCGGCGTCTCCGGATTTGCCCCAGTCACCGGTACCTCCAGACCCGCCAATCCCTCCAGAACCGCCGCCTCCTGCTCAGGGTCCGCTGACTCCAAAACCCTCGCCGATACTTCAAGCCGTTTTTTCGCCTCCGGTGCTCTGTCTCACCGACATGAGATGCTGCTCCGACGTTGGGTTTACCGATCAGAAGCGCTCCTCCAACGTCAGCTCCCGTCTTCTCCGACGAGAGAAAGTTTCACCTTTTTGAAGAATTGGGCTTGGCCCATGTGGATTTGCGTATGAATAATTTTGTTGAAGGCCCAATTAGAAGATTTTTTAGGATCAACAAAGCGCTTGACTACAATCGAGCAATTTTGGAAAAATTCGACCATGAGGGTCTATTCTGCTCATCTTCCTCCTTTAGCTGGAGTGATTTTCCACCAATAGTTTTTAGGACGTCCCCTTCCGGCGTTTCTCTTGTCAAAGAAACCTTAGGCTACCTCGTCTGAGCTTGTAACAGTTATGGCTTCTCTTCATTGTGGGTCTGGCCCAATATAACCCTCATGGTAGTTAGCCTTTCATTTGTCTGGTTAGCCGGCCCGATGTATCTACGGTTTTACACCGCCAACTTTGCATTCATTCGATTTAGCTATCGTAAAAAGCTTCCACCTCCTCTGCCAACTTCCCTCTCTGTGAGAGTTAATCCCCTCTCGTGCCTAGTGCCGAGTAACCCTATGAACGTATTTACCGAGTTGTCTTCTTACGTAACGGTATGCACGGGATCTGAAGAGACATACGATTTCGTTTCTACGAATATCGGAGGTAAAAGTTTGGTTTCAAAGTCACTTTTTGTAAAAAAAAGAGACGAATTTCAAACTCTCCGGCTTTGCCGTGAAGTTATTGATGCATCTGAGTCTTGACTCAAATTCGATGTCCATCTTTCATGATGACGATCTATTTGCTTTATGCTTTATTGTTTTGAATTTGTTTTGTAGTGCTATTAGAGGATGTTTAATTCCCTTTATTTGTATTTCAGAACGTTAATTTTAATGAAGAAAGTGTTGAACAAAAAAAAAAAAAAAAGATGAAAAGAGCCTAATTTCACTAGTTTTTTTCTACTTTTTTTATTTATCTCATTCTTCTGACTCACCACCATTTACACCCTTATAGCAATCTCAATGGAGGTATCACCATTAAAAAAAAAAAAAAATTCAAAAGAGAAGAAAGAGAGAGACATGAACATCTCAAATGAGATACCTAAAAAAAAAACTTGAGATACCCAATGCATAAATGGCCATTTTTCATTGGTCCAATTCATTTTTTTTTAATAAATTTAATTATTTAATTTTTTTAAAACAAAATTAATATTGTATTGGTGAGATAGCTACCATTGAGCTTAGTATGAGAGCAACTTGTGAAATACGAAAATATATGTTGATATCCGAAGTTTATTTCGGAGACAACTCAAGAGTAACAGGGGAATGTGTGTTTACTGAATTAGGAAGATGAATGGATTATGTTATGTTCTCTAGCTTGCCCATGTGCGTCTCACGTGCTTTAATTATGGACATGACGTGTGCATGTCAAAATGTCCCGCCACTTTTTTACCATCGTATTCTGACAATGTCCATGTGGACTCGTCTCATTAAACAGAGGTTCAACATTATCCTTGCTGTATTGCTGGTGAAGGAAAAAATTAAGACAGCTTTTGTTAATGCTAATAAATCGCTGTGGTGTGTTGTGATCAGTAAAAATAAATCACCTCACTAGTCATTTCCTAAGATATGCAATTGCATTCCATAAATTATCGTATCAAAAATCCGATCTGTTAGTGAAAATTTTAAAATTACTCTTGAATATTGCATTTGTAGAACCAAGACGCAATTCATGGATTTTTACACATAATTGATTGGTTTTTACAAAAAGATATTGTGTTACCGTCATTTCAAATTCTATATTTTGCAATATACGGGAAAAAATTGAATCACATCATCAAGATGACTCAAATAGTCAAATCGTGTACGTTATAACATGAGCAGTAGATGTTCACAACTCATCCATCTGTCATTCTCTTTTTTCCATTTGCTAGTGAACTTTTAGCCTTTGTCCCAGATTATTTATCAATAGTTGACGATCAATACTTTTTACTATTCATTCTTTAAAGAGTTAATTGAAAAGTTTATGACAATTTCACCTTAATCACGTATTTAAGTCACCAGTAGCCATCATTGTTCACTTTCAAAACTGTCTAAATCGCTTCTACGTACCACTTCTCTTGAAGAGCTGGAACCAATATGAACTACACTTGATTTGTATCAGTAAATGTCAAATTCTTAATTGTGTTCACTTCTTATAATTTTTTTTCATTCGTGTGCATATTTATGTATAATATATATCACATGTACAAAATTTTAAAATTAAACACGATTTGATTGTAGACTAGTTAAGCAGTTGAAGACCATAGTAAACTTCAATTAAGCTCGATATAAAATGTATATTAAGGCATTGGCTTAACTGTCCAACAGTTAGGTTTGTCAAAGTCCATCATTTAGTCAATATTCCAAACATATATCATCAAATATTAATTTTAATATGATTCAAACACCAACACCGTTCATTTATTTCCCTAATGTGTGTAGTTGTTTGTGTGTCCTTATATTCTATCCTTTAACAGTTGATAAGTACATATCTCAGAGACATTTGGAAGCATCAGTCAATTTTTAATTTGTAAATTTCGTTATCGTTCCTACAATTCCGTATATCAAAGGCGAAAACTATGTTAAAGTTTGACTTGGAATTTGATTATTTCAAGCACAACCTTAATTTTATTATACAAATATTGTGTTTATATAATAAGGTATATATATATATATAGATATATATATATATATATATCAAATTTCTACTAAATTGGATAAATGTTAATATAGTGGATATTACTTTGGTCCTGTGGTTATTGACCATTAATTTAGTAATAATTTTATACTAAATATGAGATTCAGTTATTAGAGAATGCAAAATTTATATATTAATTGATGCAAATTCACAAGAGATTTTTTATCGTTGTAGTTCTGTATATTAAAAATAAAGTTGTCCGTAGTGAATATAGTGCAAGTAGAACCGTATGTCATTGATCTTTATGGAGCGGATAGATTGTATGTTGTGAAACCGTCTATAATATTATTTTTCCTTTTTTGTGTTAAGAAAATAATGTGAAATTGTTTTGAGAAAATAGAATTTCAAAAAGTATTAACAATGAAATTTTTTTAAAAAAAACAGAAAACATGAATACTTTTTTATATTGATTGTGAATTGGTGTCTTATGGAGAGAGATTGGAAGCAATTAGGAGAAAGTGTAGGAATCACGAAATAAAATTTGTATAAAAGTGTTGTGGGATGCCTTGCATGTTTGAGGTGAATAATAAGCGAGTAATGATCTGGAGCCAGGCTCCCAAGACATGAATGTAAATGTGTAGGTGTGACACATACCTTCGAAAGCTTTATGAGAGGCGATAGATTGTCCAGATCTCTAAAATCATGTCTACCGGTTAGGTTTTGGGATCTGCCGTTTTCTGGATATTCCTAGAAATATGTCTCTTTAGATGCGATTCTACTGAGAAAGTATATACGGATCACTCGTTGAGGGACTATCAACAAAAAAATCACTTCCAACAATATATGTACATTTGCGTATATATAATATTTGTGGGTATAGCTCCTTTTTCATAATATATATCGTTGAGGGACTATCTAGAATTATAAATTAAGCATACCTCATAAAATTTTAGAGAGGTTGGACATATTTCTAGCTCATGAAAATGGTTACGCTGACATATGAAGTGCTTCCAAAAGTTCCCTAAATCTTATGCCGATATTTAGGATTATTTATTTGGTTAATTGAATTTGAATCCAATTATTAATATATATGTATAGGTTGATTCGACATGAAAAATAGTTAAATTATTAACGACGATTGTGTCCAGTGATATATCTTAAATAGCAATTAATCATTCGTGTTTGGACTTATTCGAGGAAGTTGTGTCCAGTGATAATTTATGCAATCAGAAAGATACAGACACGCTAAGTCACAAGAAGGTCACGACATTCTCTGTCTCAACCTATTCATATGGAACTTTGGTTGTGTACTAAAAAGGTAGTTATACGCCCATACAGGGAAAAATGTTTTATGAGAATAAGATAATAGAAAATAATACACTTCTCTTCATATAAGGTAAATGATATATATTAACTAAATTTATATGGTAATTCTTTATACTAAATTCGGATTTGAGTTTATCTGAACAAAAAACTGAGAAGCGACTAATATTATGAAGCGGAATTAGACAGTAGCTTAATGATGAGACTATAGGCTAAATTATATGTTCTCCTAAGAAGGAATTGAGTGTTGCCTACTTCACGGGACAAATGAGTAAACCTAACAATAACATATAGAGACACTCGACGCCATTAGCCAAATTCCATTTGAGCCATCCAATTCCTTAGTGGATCTTCTTTGTCTCCAGCCCATCTTGTCTCCATAATTTAATAATGATTACTTAAAAAAAAAAAACCAAATAAGCTGTGAAAACTCTATTGACCAAAAAAATTATTAGAGCNTTTTTTTTTTTTTTTTTTTTTTAAATTGATTTTTTTATTGTCGCGACGAATCACGTCGCGACACGTCATCACTTTTGGAAAGACACAAGGTCTTGCGGAAGACACAAGGTCTTGCGGAAGACACAAGTCTTTACTGTTTTGCTGAGAGACACTCATTTTAATGTGCGATGGAGATGGTCTTAATGCATTTATAACAAGAAGTCCGAGATTCAATTCACATATGATGTAATTTCTGCAATGTTTCCGATGTAGATGCATTAATTACATCTATAATCTGCAAACTTATACAGAAATATTAAGAGTGGAGTCATTTATAACGTTATCCATTATAAAATTGTTCTCGTAGTAATTTTTATAATTTGTAATAATGTTTTAAAAAAACAACCACATAAGCTGAGAATTTTCAATTTTTTTTTTTTGATATTGAACTATTGTTTTTTATTATTGGTTGGGATACATTTTTTTTTATATATTAATATTCGTATTACGAACATGGATTTGTTAGAGAATGTGAAATAAAGGTAAAGTAAAATATACAAAAGCAAAGATGAGGGGACAAAAGAGAAAAGGTATGTCTGCGATGCCCATCTCCATAAGTTGATTGCCACGTGTAAACCTTCTTTTAAAGATCTAATTTAGATGCTATTTGTCCAAGTAAAACTGTGGCAGACTTAGTTTTTATTTTCCAGTTTCCTCTCTTTATTTTTGTTTTGCAAAATACAATTTCCATTCTACATTAATCTTCATGAGATAGATTTTCATTGACAAGTTCTGATGATATTGTTGTTTTTTTTTTGTTGTCTAATATCACGTTTTTTATCCGATTCATACATATGTGCGAAGACATTTAGTCAATTTTCTTATGACATTTTTACTTAGTCAGATAGCAACATTTTACTTAGTCAAATAAGAAGAACATTTTGGTCAAACCGTGCAAAAACTAAAAACAAATTCCATTTATTTACATATTTTACCATTTAGTCATTTATCCAAATAAATGAAACATTGAAGTTGAAACTCCCTTAATCTAGTGGTTGACTAAATGGTTCATTAATGTTTCTACACCAGGAAGTTTGAGTTTCGATTCCCAGATAATGCAATTTTTACGGATTAATGGAGACAAACTTACAAAAAATCTACATTGTGGTGCAAACATAGCCGTTCATCGTGATCGTATATTCTTATGGAACGGAGAAAATGATCTATTTTTGAATTGTTTCGTAATAGTTCTCGTAAATTCTTCGTAAGTGTTTAAAAAAAAAATGGAACACGGAAGTGATGTAGCAAACTTACCCAATGAAGTAGAGAGAATGTTATTTTATGATGAGATCGATTAGAAATATACAAAAAATAATTAGTTTTACACAAGAATAAGAAGAAAAAATAATAAAAATTACTAAAAAGGAACTTGGGAACGCCAAGTATTTGCTGTATAAAGAGGTGTAAAGTGGCCATGCCCTCCTTAAATTATATCCAAAGTTGCTCACTCCTTCACACACAGCTCCCAAGTCCCCACTTCTTCTTCTTCTGTAGCCATCATACCTCCACACCGTTACTTAACGGATTTTCTTCGTTCTCTCATCTTTCCAATTTTGTCCCTCTATTACAATCCACCGGAAAGAAGATGATCTCCTGGCACGACCTATACACGGTCCTCACGGCCGTGATTCCTCTCTACGTCGCTATGATCCTCGCTTACGGCTCCGTCCGATGGTGGAAGATCTTCTCTCCCGACCAATGTTCCGGAATCAACCGCTTCGTCGCCATCTTCGCCGTCCCTCTTCTCTCTTTCCACTTCATCTCCACCAACAACCCTTACGCCATGAATCTCCGTTTCATCGCCGCCGACACACTCCAGAAAGTCCTTATGCTCGCGCTCTTAGTCCTCTGGGCTAATTTCACTCGCTCCGGTAGCCTCGAGTGGAGCATCACCATCTTCTCCCTCTCCACACTCCCTAACACGCTCGTTATGGGGATTCCTCTCTTAATCGCCATGTACGGCGAATACGCCGGCTCTCTCATGGTCCAGGTCGTCGTCCTCCAGTGTATCATTTGGTACACGCTTCTCCTTTTCCTCTTCGAGTTTCGCGGCGCCAAGATGCTCATCATGGAGCAGTTCCCTGAGACGGCTGCCTCCATCGTTTCGTTCAAGGTTGAGTCCGACGTCGTCTCGCTCGATGGCCATGACTTTCTCGAGACCGACGCGGAGATCGGCGACGACGGGAAGCTTCACGTCACCGTGAGGAAATCAAACGCTTCCCGTCGGTCGTTCTGTGGGCCGAACATGACTCCACGACCATCGAATCTCACCGGAGCTGAGATTTACAGCCTCAGCACTACCCCTAGAGGCTCCAATTTCAACCACTCTGATTTCTACTCGATGATGGGTTTCCCCGGCGGCCGTCTCTCCAATTTCGGTCCGGCGGATATGTACTCCGTGCAGTCTTCGAGGGGCCCTACTCCGAGACCTTCCAACTTCGAGGAGAATTGCGCTATGGCTTCCTCCCCGAGATTCGGGTATTACCCCGGAGGAGGAGGAGCTGGGTCTTATCCAGCTCCGAATCCTGAGTTCTCCTCGACCACTACCACTGCATCTACAGCCAATAAAGCCATCATTAAAAATCCGAAAGACATCAACACCAATCAGCAAAAGGCCAACAACAATGACTCGAGCGCCAAGGAACTCCACATGTTCGTGTGGAGCTCCAACGGGTCACCCGTTTCGGACGGGGCGGGTCTTAACGTTTTCGGTGGAGCTCCCGATTCGGGATCGAACAACGAACAAGGTGGAAGATCCGATCAAGGTGCCAAAGAAATCCGGATGTTAGTCCCCGACCAATCTCAGAACGGCGAGCACAAAGGTAATCGTTCTATAATTTCCAAACTCCGCATTACACTTTAAAGATTCTAAAATCGGTTTTGTGTGGTTGACTGTAGCTCTAGCTCGTCCGGCGAGTGGAGACTTCGGAGGTGAACAATTTAGTTTGGCGGGAAGAGAAGAAGAAGAAAGAGAGAGAGCGAAAGACGCCGAGAACGGGCTGAACAAACTTGCTCCTAATTCAACGGCCGAGCTACAATCGAAGACAGGCCTCGGAGCCGCCGCCGGAGGCGAAGCAAGTCACGGGAAACAGATGCCGCCGGCGAGCGTGATGACAAGGCTGATTCTGATCATGGTGTGGAGGAAGCTAATCAGAAACCCAAACACATACTCCAGTCTCATCGGCCTCATCTGGGCTCTCGTCGCTTTCCGGTTAGTAACTAAATCAAGATTCTAATTATCTTTCTTGAGTTAGAACCGACCGGTTATCGGTAATTTTTTTAATCCGGTTTTGAATATGAAGGTGGCACGTGGCGATGCCGAAAATCATTCAGCAATCTATCTCCATTCTATCTGATGCTGGTCTTGGAATGGCAATGTTCAGTTTGGGTAAGTCATCTTCGTACTGTTTTATTTTTAAGTCTAAATTCCTCCGATTCAGACCATTCGTGTTATTTGTTACGGGAAAATTCCTTAACTTTCGTTGACATTAAATTAAGTAAAATTTTAAGCTGTTTTGTCATTTTGAAGAAATTTTAGCAGTGTATATTAAATTAAATTAAACAAAAGAATTGGGGATGGACCATCCGACATGTGGGGCAATGGCGTGAGTGTCTTATTAGATAAATGGTAATGGTGGACGACATGGTCTCGTGTTGTTGATAGTCGTCATGGTCCCCATTTTTATGGGAGTTGATTGGATTTTTTAGACATTTATTTTTATGTATTTATCTGACTGATTTCGAAATTAAATCGTCAAGGGTTGTTCATGGCGTTGCAACCCAAATTAATCGCTTGTGGGAACTCCGTGGCAACGTTTGCTATGGCCGTTAGGTTCCTCACCGGCCCGGCCGTGATGGCGGTTGCCTCCATAGCCATTGGATTGCGTGGTGATTTACTGCGTGTTGCTATTGTTCAGGTAAAACTATATCATTAGTTTTTAACCATTTCGGCTTTAATAACGCATATAAAATTTTGAAACGTTTTGATGTGGTTTTAGGCCGCTTTGCCTCAAGGGATTGTGCCATTTGTGTTTGCAAAGGAGTACAATGTTCATCCTGCTATTTTGAGTACCGGGTAAGTTATATGATTAATATCCATAAGATTACTAATAATTAATGTTATCTTTTTAACATTAAAATTGTTGGACTGGATGACTTTGCAGGGTGATATTCGGAATGCTTATAGCGCTTCCGATCACGCTGGTTTACTACATTCTACTCGGATTATAAGCTTTTGATTATGAAAACCCCCCTAAAATGGATCAATTGTAGAGGGAGAAGGAACAAAAGAGTGTTTCAACTTGTGGGTGGAACAAACTAAAAAGAAGCTTAGAGTAGATAAGTAAAAGCTAGGGAGTAGCATGATTTAAGGATATGATGATGCCTACATTACAAGCCAAGAAACCCTTTCTTCTCCATATAGAATATTGGAAGATGACGTGATTGAGACAATGGGACGCAGATAAGGAGGAGCAAAACATGGGCCAACGAGACGAAATATAGATAAATAAAAGATTGGAGGAAGAAGACAACTTATTTTTTTTGTAACTTTTGTTTGTTTTACACAAGTCACTTTTGTTTTTTTTTATGTGTTCTTTGATTAGATATCGGGTAACTATTAATTGATTACTGTGTAGTTTTTTTTTTCTTTCTTAGCGAAGAAAAGTGTGGTTTTGATTTTTGAATCTTCTCTTGTTCCAGTTTCACATAAGCAAATAACGGTTTTAAAGTAAAGAATTTCTAGGAGTAAAATCTTAGAATAATCTATACTCCTATGTTTTCTTATTAAATTGTTGAGATTTTAGTAAAATATGTAATAAATGGGTGGATTTACTGATCCTTGTCTGCTGTGATAATGAGACTGGTAGTGGAAGAAATGGGTTAGCCGCTTTGGCACTGAAAGCAGTTCGTGTTATCATTAGTTAAGCTGATATGTGATTAATTAGTAGCCTATATAGTGTGTAGGGATGATGAACAATTATTAAAAAAAAAGATAAAGAAAAGGCAGAAAGAAACTAAAAGTGAAAAGCTTATATAAAAAGTTTAATAAAAGCTGCCTTGCCTTTTCTTTATTTGTTTTCTTTCCTTTTTATTTTAAACTGTTCATTTTTTTTTTTTAATACAAATACATAATAGAGTAGTACTTAACTTAAACCTAACCACAATTCCGGTTTGGGCCTGGTTAGGAGTCATAATCAAAACAAGAAATTTGGTGTAAAACCTGAATCCTAAACCGAGGCAAAACCGGATAAACATGTACCGGATAAACAACTCGTTTTCTTTTTCGCCTCCTTTTCTTTTCGCCTACTTTTTCGTCTCCTTTTCTTTTTGTCAACAAAGTGAAAATGCATATAAACATAATAAATTGACTGAAAACGACCGGTTTTAGCTCATACTCCGGCCGTTTATTAGTTTAATAGAAAGTTCGGCCATTTTCCTCGTTTCGCGGGTCGGTTTACCATCTAAAAAAAATTACATACCATCTTATTATCAACCAATAAAAAAAAGCAAATAACTTGCATTACTTTAAAATAGTACTTTAAAATAGTAGAACACTCTTACTAGTATATGATATTATAAATCTTATATGATTTGAAATAATATCTACGAGTTAAGATTGCCCTTCAAGAAAACTTTTTGCATGTAATAATTTAAAAATTTAATAATTTCCAACTTGCATACCATTCGAATCTTATAGTGTTTCGAAACCAGTGGTTCATACACTCTTATCACCTAATCCAGACGTGAACACGATGGCAGTAATCACTAATCAGGGATTAATATTTGATTAATTAAGTAATTAGTGGGAAAAACGTTGATGGGGCTCCGAGTTTAATTGAATAACTTGTCGCATTAGATGGGAACATAAGGGGACGCAAATCGAAAGAAGTCTGTAAGCAGTTAATCCACCGTCACGGCTTAAAATTGGTCGGCTAAGTTAATAACTAAATTGAATTTCAAGATTAGCATTGTCTCTATTTAAGAGTCTCATTAGACCAACATGCGTCGCACAAAAGCTGTAATGGGCTCCGTGCACCTCCATTTCAATCAATTATACAATTATAGGAGTAGTAAATATCTTTATTTTTAGCCTATGGTATTTTTTTTTTGATTAACGCGTATGGTATTTCTTGTTATCATCGAAAATTCGCCACGGAATCAGAAACATTTATTGGTAACTTTGTCATGTATTTTGGACTTTGGATAGAAGGGGATTGTCTCGATGATAAAAGAGTACCATAACAAAAAACGATGCATGATTAATTGAACCTCCTACAAAAGGAGTATAAAACTTTTTTTTTGTTTGTTTGAGGGAGAGTGAGGTACATGTATATAATAGATATACTGTATATGTGTAGTTTATGGACTATAATGCATATGATTTCAATATTTAAAATTTATAAACAACTTTAATTCGCGAGTCAATAGATATCAAATAGTAACTTTTGTTATAGAGAATGGTTTTGATCATCTCATTCCAAATGAAAAAAAATCGGGTTGATGATAGGCTAACTGCTTATTCGATTAAAAATTCTAAAACGTGAATATGTATATAAAATGCTTACAGAATCACAAATTAATTTTCACATATCACAATCTAAATATGGTAACATTCGAATATATAATAAATGACTTATAATAACAAATATGAAAAAGAAAAAAAAAAACCAGCACATGATGTTGTTTCAGAATTACATATAAACTTTTGATGTGGAAAGGGTTGTGTCATGTTCGAGCAAGAGACATACATGGACCACGGTCGGTTTATAGTACGTGCGAGATGTGTATTTGAGCACGCTCCGAATCTTATATACATAAAACACGCTAATATTTTTCGATATATTTTTGTTTCCTTTACTGTTCACTATAAAATATGTAGAAAAGTAAGTAGTTTAAGAAGAAGAAAACAATATCCTGAAATCGTGATTACCTTTTTGACTAAATTATAATTGTGTATATTAGGCATATATAGTGTTGGGAAATTTCAAAAAGCTCTCTGCCGAGTATCACACACGCCCAAGAGAATTCTCGTGGTGGAATCTCCCCTAAAAATATATCTACCCTAAAAATATATCTACACCTCTCCGGTAAAGATAACTTTTGATATCAACTCTAACATAATAGCTAGGTACATTACTTGCGGTGCATGTCAGATCCACACGCCATATTTAATGCTGTTATGCAGCCACACCACCATCACAACAATGTGTCGTCGAGCCTACTCAAATATACGTAATCATGTGCATCCGCATAAGTTCACTTGCTAGGCAAGTTAGACATGTCACATTTCAGTGGACATTCGCGAAAGCGATCTGTCGAAATTCTAAGCGCTAGACATTGCCCCATTTTGTCTTCATAATGAAGTGTTTTTAGTCAATATCTAATATAAAACTAAATTTACTAATCTTAGATATTGATAAATATCAATATTTTTCTATATCTTTCCGTAATCTTATCTCGATTTCGGTTTGTGATCTCGTTGATCTAGATTTAGTTTCGATCGATCTCATTGATCTCTCAATACTCATTTTGGTTCAAAGTGGATTGTGCTATTTTGATGTTAAGATCCTATTTTGATGTTAAGATCCTATATCAAAAATTTAAATAGACCAACAGTACTAGTATATAAGGGATATGGACAAATCCATTCATTGTCAATTGGTTTTGAGTTGGAAACCCATGAATCTTAACATGGTATCAGAGCCAAGTTTGTTGATCCAAGTAGGGTGGCTCAAAAAGAGTTTATTATCGGTCCTAGAGTGAGATTTGATTCGAGATTGGCCGATAAGAGCCATCATCTCGAGGGAGCGTGTTAGGATTATATATCGGAAGTTTAAAGAAATCAACACTAGTATATAAAGGATATGGGTCAATTCACTCATTGACGACCAATTTCATGGTCTAATTAGTTCTGACTTGCATATTGGAGTATCCATGGAAAGACAACATACCAATATTCAAAACGTTCTTGATCGTCTTCGTTCATATCGCATGTTGCAGTTTGCTCCCCATACGAAACCTTCAAGGTGGTTCAACAACCTTTTCAAAATTTGTAATAGTGTAAAGATTCAAAACCCACCTAGTTAATAAATTTATGTAGTAAATCCACATTTGAGCTTAACACCATATAAATGTGATGTATTTTAATTTATCTAAATGTAATAAATGGTTAAGAAATTGATTTCTTTTTAACAACAAATTTATTTACAAGTTAATCAGTACCAAAAAAAATCATTTATTCTCTTAATTTTTTGAAAATATATATATTTCATGCGTTGGATAAAAGCGTTATAATGCGCTTAAATTACACATTCTATTATTTTCGATACAGCGCTAATATATGTATACGGTATACAGATGCTGAGTAATAATAGTTAGTGGTTGTCAAAAAAAAAAGTAATAATAGTTAGTGTACGTTTCGACAAAAAGTAAATAGATCGTTAAAATATGTATGCTTCTTTCTTGTTTGTTTTCTCTTCTACTCGCGCCGGCTGTCTCTATATACTATTATTAACTATGCCCACTCTTCTCATGTGCTCACAATTCCCCTCATTGGCACCTTCTGTTACGTTTATCTCCATTGGATTTTTCCCGTTATAACATTGTTTTCATTGATTTGATCAAACTGGGACATCTAAAGGGTTTTTGATATGATCCTATACGACTCAATGGAGGTTAATCACTTAGCCGAGGAGGAGCTTGCCGAGGAGACTTTTACCAAGAAGGAGTTTGAACCCGAGGAAGCTTTGTATGTTCCGGAAGGACCAATGACGAGAGCTAAGGCGAAGAAGTTTAAGGACGCACTAGGAGGACTTGTTCGACATGTTCACGAAGCCGTGGGTTTGAAGGAAGAAGTGCCTCGAACCGCATTGGTTTCGATACAAGTCCAAGTGTGCTCTTTTCCTTAGTCACGGTTTTTACCCATTGGGTTTTACGTGACAAGGTTTTTAACGAGGCCTTGGAACACTTTTTCCCTCAAGCCCAAACCCCGCAGCAAATCCCTCAACAAATCCCGCAGCAAAATCCCTCAAGAAGACCAAGAGACATTCGATTTTTCCTTAGTCAAAATTCAGCATTTATTTTCACAATTTCCTAGACTTTTTCTTCTCTCATTTTCGAGTAGTCTTCTTGTATTTTCGAGGTGGGTTTAGTCCTTTGGACTCCCTTGCCTATTTAAACTCTTTGAGATCATTGTTGATCTCTCAACAATTAATCAAATAAAAACTTCTTTCTTTTCGATTTCTCTTTAGTGGATTCTAAGGAATTTCGAATTCGGTTTTATCAAGGGGATTTCCATCTCCCTTTGTGGGTAACCATTCAAACGATCGTCGTCACGAGGTGTCCGCAAGCGAGCTGCGAGTTGGAAAGATCATTGAGAGGAGTCTCACGCCTTCAAGCCGGTTCCACATCTCCGAAGCTACGATTTCACCGCCTTGAATTTCCGAATTCAAGGATTATCCCAACATTACCGTTCCTTTGAGAGATCCCGTGGACGAGGGGTGTATTAGTTTTGGCATAAACCGGACCGTCCGGCGCCCTACAACACGATGGGCAAAGCGTAGGGTAGGGACATAATTAAACACGAATGCACGATCCGTTCATTGAACGAACAAACCTTTGAAGATGATTAATGAAAGTAGAATGTAAAATGGACGTGGAATAGATAAGAGCTGTGTACTATCTAATTGAATGCAAAGACATTGAATTGAAGTAACAAAAGAATGGACCCAATAGAAGAAGGAAAAGAACAACTGTGACTTAGTTGTCCCAGCTATGTTGAACGCATGCAATGGATCGAGTCGAGTCACAATATACCTGTCGAAGGAGAAGAAAAAAAATATGTGGATCACAATGTGCGAACGTAGAGCCAAATAGTCTCTCTGTCCCTACACTTATATTGAAAGTTTGAAACTAATCATCTCAACCCCTACCATAAATGTGCATTTTCTTTTATAACAAAAATACTTATTATTCATTGTTAGAATATGAGATATATTGATGGAACGGAAGGTATAAGAAATTGTTACACTGGCTATTTCAAAGAATCAATGAATTATGGTTTTTCTTTATTTTGTTGATTCACCCTTTGAATGGCGGAACAAATATTTGAATACCCTCTTTTTTTGTTCTTAAATACTTTTTTCTTAACTTTATATATCTAAATAAATTACAAAAGTTGAATAAAACCCAAAAAATAAGATACCTACTTATTTTTAAAAAAACTTGAAACCCCTAAAATCATATGATTATCATAATAAAACATAAATAATTAAATCTCTTTTTGGCTTAAATATATATGAAAGATATTTAGAAGTTATTGCTGCCGTCGTATATACCGGCCGGTAAAGAGATTAAGCGTGAATCTTACAACAACATCTTTCATTTTGAATAACCAATATTCTTCATATAGATTATATGACTTACAATCAATTCGACAAGGATTTTCACAAGAATAAGGTAAATATTGAGAAAATGATAGAAGATGATTGGGGGAAAGTTATGAGAGGATGGATATGGTGGCGTCCTCGTGTGCGTGGCTGCATTCTCGTGGCATACCATCACATTACTAATATTTGAATTCCAATATATATATATATGAAAACTCATTAAAATCTATTTTTAAATCAATAAAGCAAAAGAGAGAAAAAGAAACGTGAATAGATTAAGAGAGAGAAGGACAGATGAAGGTGGGTGTCGGCCGAACCACGGACACCGGTCGGAGTCTCAAGACAAAGGAAGCTTTGCGTCTGGGGACCATTCACACTCCCTCAATATACACCCATGCCAACTCCAACCCCAATCTTCTTCTTTTCGGTAACCACAAATAGATAGATTCAAAACTAGTTTGTGTATTTTATTTTTTTTATTACTGATTTTAATTCCATTACGTTTTATTTTTCTAAAATTAAGGTGAGATAACATCTCAGCACATAAAATAAACATGTATGCAGGGCCGGCCCTGAAATAAGGGGGCTTCAAGCCAAAAAAAAAATGGGAGTCTTCGTTTCACATTGGCAAATTTTTTTTTTTTTTTTGGTTAAAATAAAAAAACGGTGGCTTTAATTTTTATTAAAAAAATACAGGGGTTCTAGGCCCAGGCTTCAACTCGCTCTGTCCAACGCCGGCCCTGCATGTATGTATGTCAAGAGCTAAACACTTTGGCGCGTAATTAAGCCCTTTTATGGAACAACAATGTCGTACGTGCATCTATTCTCTTAAACCGACTAGGTTACCGAGGGAATACACTTCATACTTTTTTGGATCCAAATATCATTAAAACCAATCTTTCGTTTTGGCAATCTCAAAGAAACTTAATTGTATGTTTAACCACAACTGTTTAAATAACCACATAAGAGCGAGAGCAACGCTTTTGTACACTGTCAGAAGTTATACGATTTCGAAGGAAGGCTACTTCTAGCTACTTGTATCTCAAAGACTACATGCATCATCCATCATCCTTTAGGTCGATTGAAAAGAACTTTAGAGATGATATACCCAATACACCTTGGATTATTCCCAGCCACGGCCCGGCCCGGCCCATCTCAGCCCAGTCTAACTGTATCTTCAAAAGGCCGCATACCAAGTAGAATTTTCCAACGTGAATCTTTATGGGCTCGAGAAAAATTCTTATATTTGGATCTTATTATAAAAGCCGCCCAATATTTTAAAGAGTAACTAGATTCTACCCCGTGCGTTCGCACATATTTTTTTTTTTTTACCAAATTTTGTAATATATATTTTTTTGTATTTAGATATAATTTGTTTTATAGATATAATTTTTTTAATAAGTGACAAAATTTTATTTTTGTGTTTAGATATAGTTTGTTTTTGTAAATTTAAGTTTTTATAGTATTAAATATGACCGTGATTATAAAAACATAATTCTAACTCGTCCATTCATATTAATCCGAGAATGACCGCGATTATAAAAACATAATTCTAACCCGCCCGTTCATATTACCGTATAATATAAATATTTAAATTTTTAGGCTGATTGATTATGATAAAAATATACAATAACATATCGTTTATCATGTCCGTCATAATGAGAATATTATTTAAATTTGAATATTTAAATTAAATCGAAATTAATATCCGATTTATTATTTTTGTAAATAAACAACTGGTTTTGTGATTTT
>PKML01044849.1:532479-558125 GCA_002933935.1 Eutrema yunnanense | reverse complement strand
AATTAAAATTAATATATATATAATGAGATTAATTAATTAAATAAAATAATCTATAATTGAATCAGATTAATTAAATGAATTTTTAATTGAACAAAATTCAACTGTTTGGAAACAGGGAATAGTTATCCACAAAAATTTAAAGTTTAAAAGTTATACAAGATAATAATATATTTATTTTCATTTTTTTCTGTTTAGACACAAAATAGCACTCTGTTTTAATAGATTAGATTGCAAAATCTATGATTGATTAATATCAAAATTAACTCCTTTTTTACACTACACAACCCTTACTATTCATATTAAAAAGTCTAACTCACTCTTATACATTCTAAATAATTACATGTACATTTTTCTCCTCATGAATACTATTCACGACGGAGAAGAAAGGAGCAGAAGAAGAAAGAAGAAGAAAGAAGAAGAAAGAGAAGAAGAAGAAGAAGACCACTACGGTGGATACGGCGGTGACAATGGTGACAACGGTGACGGCGGTGACGATTGTGACGACGGCGATGATAACAAAGTTATCTAATAAATTATCAGTATACTTTTGTTATGATAACAAAGTTAGATAACCAGTAACACATAGTTTCTATTATATGCTAATCGGGTTATCACAATAATTTTTATATTTTTATATTTCATATATTTCTATAAAATGATAACTGGATTAACACGATAATTTATGATATGATAATTGGTTTAACATGACAATGTTAACGATACTAACTATATGTTAACGATGCTAACAATGAGTTAACGATGCTTACAATACAATGATAATTGAGTTAACGTGACAATGTTAACGATGCTAACAATATGTTTTTCTGACGATGAACAGTTGTCATCGAGTTTTGATGAACAGTATCGTCGGATTATTCTGTCAGAAAATGAGTTTTCAGACCAATAGCATTTCTGTAATTATTCAAAAAACAAAAGACATTTTGGGTTTAAACATTTTTTCTCTTTCCTACTTACCTAATTTACAAATTATTATTACTACTAACCTAATTTATCAATCAACCATTCATATTCACTTAAATCACCCTATTTTAAATAATAAAATATTAAATTAAGAAATGATTCAAGACTAACAAAAAAAGAATATGGAAATGGGCTTATGACGCGGCGTAACACTGCCACTTTTTAAAATTACGATCTAATCTGCTGTCAGAAGAAGAAAACCGCCGTATAACTTTATAACAAAGCATCTGGGCCGTTGATCGTGTACCGAAGTAAACGGGCGTGATAACGGAGGAGAACGTGATCAACGTCAGACGAGAAGAAGACAAAAAACACAAAAGCACATGACATGATTCTTTCACCCTTTCGTTTCCCAATCTCGATTCTTCTTCTTCTTCTCTACTTCAATAGTTGAATCATTTTTTATCCAACAGGAACATTTTAGTTGACGAGAGATACAATACAATGGCAGGAAGCGAGATTCAAGAGCCTTTTAGCCTTAGTTTCCAGGTAACTTCTTCTGCTACAATCTCCCACTTATACTCTGTTTCTACTACTATTTTCATAATTTCATGGTTGTTGTTACTTATCTGTATAGAACCCATTTGTTTTTGCCGAACATCAGTAACTTGTTTGTCCTTTTTAAGATCAATATAGCCTACTGTTTTTAGCCTTACACTGTGTCTGTGTCGTGGAAGTTGTGGTCTGAAATCGAAATAGTCTCTAGGATTGTTCTTTTAGTGGTTAATGAATATGGGATGCAGGCGAATTCTATCCACTCTGGATCGATATCGTTTGGGAGATTCGAGAAGGAAGGTATATCATGGGAGAAAAGATCATCTTTTTCACACAACAGGTATCTTGAAGAAGTTGACAAGTGCTCTAAACCTGGCTCTGTTACCGAGATGAAAGCGCATTTCGAAGCTCATTTCAAGAAGAAAGGGATCCGATTTCCGGCTTCTCTTGAATCTCAGAGTTGTGAACCGGATGATGATGCAACTGAAAGTTTCGATGATTATCGATCTGATGGGAGTTTCTCGGAGAACACGAGTCAATCAGACAGTCCTTGTAACTACAGCCATGAACAAGAGAAATGCTGTCAAGGAAAGAGGGAATGCGAGTACGATGAGGGAAGTGATCATCACTGTGTGAGCTATGATGAGATTGTGGTGAACTCAGATGATGTGGTCGAGCTTGATGAAGAAGTCGGGACTCTTGATGTTCCTTTAGACAATGATGATGTTTCAGTGGAGTGCACAGCTATTAAAGAAGTTGTCTGTGAGGATCTTGGACCCCATGAGATACCACTAGAGATTGTGGTTCGAGATTGCGTTGAGCATAAAGGGGAATCGAGATTCGATCAAAATCTTCCAGAAAAGGTGAGAGTAATTGTTGATTTTTGCACTGTGACACATTTAATCTTATACTATGTTTCTTGGTCTACTCATAGCCATCTGATGTTACGGAAACACCTTCTTCCTCCTCTGCATCTGGACCCAAGCCTCTGGAAAACATTCCTCATACTGTTAAAGCTTCTACAAAGAGACATGATGTGACTTTAAAATCTGCCTCCAGGAAGACAAAGGGTTCTCCTTTAACTTCTTATTCTAAAACAAATGTAGATGCCAAGAGGTACTTTACTTTTCTTTCCATTGAGAAACGTTGTCACTTTCTGTTCATTTTTCTCATTACTTACGACCTATTTGCTTGTTTTGTGGCAGCCAAAAGGAATTAAGACCGAAGAAAACCGAGACTCTAACTCCTCTTGCTATAAACAGGTCCAATACTAAGACCACTCTACTTGTTTTCGACTTAATCGACTTCAACAATCTAACGATTTCACGTGCAGGTGCAAGGCTGGTTCTTATTCTGCCAAGGTGGAGATGAGCACAAGTGTTTCTGGTTTCGGTTTCAAATGTAGCGAACGAGCTGAGAAGAGAAAAGAGGTCTTCTTTCTCTTCCAAATAAAAAAATAACAATTTTCTTCTTGAAACAACTGTTTGAGGATCTTATGTCATTTCTTTTTCGTTTCAGTTCTATATGAAACTGGAAGAGAAAATACATGCTAAAAAAAACGAGACACTTCAGGCCAAAACGCAGGTACCATCATCTCCATGTCTCTTTCAAGTTTAAACAGGCCATTGTCTTTTTAACACTTCATAAAGAGCCAATTGGATTGGATCAACATTTCGGATGCAGCAAAAGGCAGAAGCTGAGATGAAGCAATTTAGGAAAAGCCTCAATTTTAAGGCAACACCAATGCCTTCATTTTACAACACGGCTACTAGACCGCGGTCTCATAACAAGGTATTTCTACAATGCAAGCTTTGTCCGATAAAAAAAAATCAAGAACTTCTCAAATGTCCATCGACTAGTCTACTTGTAGTTAGAACCTCGATTTCCCGTTTGGTCGCGATTTCTTAAACACCAAGAAAGTAGCAAAGCAACCAACTTAATACTCTAAACTTGCTTTCTTTAAACATTTTCAGACCGAACTATCTAAAGTCGCACCACCAAGACCACGAAATTTGACCTCAGCCTCAATTACAAACAGGTCGGTCACAAAAGTTGGTTATAAACACGGTTTTGAAGAAGGTAAAACGGTAAAGGTAATGGTCCGTAATAGAAAACAGAGTGGTGATCTTATGGCGGTTGAAACAAAACAGAAGATTGGTACTCGAAGGATCGGGAACTAAACGTACAGGCCGTTGTTGGAATTCCTGCGGTTGGCTGCGTCGCGTTCTGTTGCGTTCAATCGTCATCCTCTGGCTATTGTTTATTGTTCCCTTAAGCTGAAATTTGTAACTCTGCTAAGTACTTTATTTTTATTTTTTAAATTTTGGATTACTAGGAGATTCTGGGCTGAAACCCGTAATCTCTAGATCCGGAACCACAACATATAATATTAGTTCCGTCCCAAGCGTCACTCGATCTTGTGACCTTTAGGTTTTGCCCAAGGTCTTTTTCTAGTTGAATTAGGTTTTGCCTAAAGTATTTTTCTAGTCGAGCTAGTGACACTTGGATTGCTAAGTACTTTAACCAATAAAAAATCCTCTGAATAGTATACTTAATATCATCATGCATAATTTTAGGTCAATTTTAAACGTTGACATGAACTGATCAATCCTCCATAAGTAACCGGATAAAAAAGAAAGTTCAAAGAATTTTCAAATTTTTTTTTTTTGGTCGACAATGTAGAAGTGTATATTGTAGCATGTATGAGGTTGAAACAGGGTTGTTTGGTTTAAAACAGTGTACAAGTTAATCTGGGACGATAATTTGGCAAGTTCTGAAGCATGTTTAATGGTAGGATAAAAGACAATACTCACCAATACCACATTTTATGGTCTGATCCTTTTTTTAGGTTATCATCAAAACCATTAGTTTTAGATTTATGAAGGGTTACTAAAATTTTAGCAAGGAGTTTTAAATGATTTAGTAACATTACTTAACTTTTAAAAACACTTGTTAGTTGTTACACTATAAAAAAATTATTTGTGAAACAAGAACTTGGATTTTGTTACTTTTGTGTTACCTTATAAAAAGAAAAGTGATAACGTGAATTAATTGCAATTGTCCATTCCATAACCTCCACTACTACGAAGTCACCAACCGAAAGTGACGTTCTCCACATTATTGCACTTATCCTAATTTAAGCATCGCGACAATAAACAACGTGGCGTAATTTTTTATATGATTAAACATGATTAAAATCCCAAAGAAAAATGTGGAACGAATAAAGTTCTTAGCTTATAGCGAGGTTAAACTTTTTTTTTCCAATTTGTTGATTAATTAATCCATCTTCTTTGGAAAACTTTATCAAAAAAATAAATAATAATCTTCTTTGGAGAATGCATAGCAATAATTTATACAAACTAGAGCATATTCTAAAGCACCACACCACTTTTTATATAGTATGAGATAAAGTTACAACTAACAAAAATTACATTTTAACTCGTAAACAAAACGTTACCCAGAAGAAACGCTAGCACCGCAAGAAGATTTACCATCTTGACCGTTGATGTCACTGAAACAGACGAAGATGATGACAGATCCGTCTGATGAGGAGGCTTTCTGTAATAGAACGGGAAGTATGGCAAGATTGGGTCCGGCGGTGGAGGACCGTAATATCCGCCGCCGGAATTACCTCCGACGTACGGTGGAGAAGGGTAATTCTGTACATTACCCGACGGAGGAGGGTAATAACCGGTTGGAGGAGGATAATAACCGGTCGGTTGAGGGTAATAACCGGTCGGTTGAGGGTAATAACCGGTCGGTTGAGTGGAGCCCCCACCAATTGGCGGCGGGTAACAAGGGTACGGACACGGCGTTTCTGATATGGTTATGAACGGGAAGTTCACAAGAGAAAAGACAAGCAATAGACTGAAGAGGTGACGGCAACGTTTACTCATGGCTAATTATTTTCTTATAATATGGTAAAAAAAAAAATGTTTGAGTAAGAGAAAAGAGAGAGAAGTTGGAGATTCTCTCTTTTTTTCTTTTTTTTCTTATTGTGATTAAGTCTGAGTGGAAATTATAAGTGAGGGGTTTTTTGAAAAAAAGAAAGTTTGGTTAGATTGTCTTTAAAAATTAATGTATATATCTCTATTTACGTGATTTAAGACAAGTCACAAAAGACTAGACTAGACTAGTGATGAAGATGTTGAATAATGACGACGACTAACAACGTCAATGAGATCTAACGTGTCTTGTGGTTACGATACACTTGTTGTCTTGTAAATTATGATACTTGGCTTGGCTGCATAACTGTCCTTCTTCAAGGAAATCATGAATGATCTTAGTCACCGCTTGATAGATAAAAAAAAAAAATTTGAACCCGTATATATATATTTTAGTAAATTAGCATATGTGTAACGTGTAAATTTTACGTAACATATGATATAAAATACAAGCTGCTTGTTGTGTAACGCCAAGTCGAATCCACAGCCAAATTGTTTTTTTTTAATCTAAGAATGATCTCAAGTTTTTTAGGCTCAAACTAATTTTTTTGAGGCGCAATGAATCAGTACATGCTCACAATTTATAAAGCATAACATTAATGGTTAAGCGTACTCGAACCCAAGATAAAGGCACACATTTATCTCAACCAATTTGGCTGCTCGTGTTAGTGTTAGAGACTAATTCCCCCTTCTTAATTTGTTTTCCTTATCAAACAAAAATAAAAATCTCCTTCTCAAGAAAAAAAAGCAAAGAATATATTTTTTTCGGCAAAGAAAATAATTATTATTCGGTGTTAAAAAAGTAGTCTACAATATATATTACCACTACGTTGCTGTCGATGATATTAAATTACAAAACTATTTACATGATTTTTCACAACTATGATAATGTTTTGTGGCTCAAATATAATAATTAGACATTTTTGTTTAATATTTCTCACAACTATGATAATATTTCAGAGAATTTTTGTTTTGAACATTCTGTGAAAACCAGAGGCGCTTTGGAAAATATTCTTCTTGTTATATCATTGACCTAATGGTCTTGTTTATATATACACACATATGTCCAATATCGATTATGCTAAATCTATGAGAATATGTAAACATTCATATTTACAAGCTAAAGAGAATATCTATACAATATTCTCTAATACCCCTCCCTCAAGTTGGAGCATGTAAGTCGCGAATGCCCAACTTGAAACGGAAGTTGTCGAACTCCTTACGTCCCAATGCTTTGGTGAGAATGTCTGCTAACTGATCTTGCGATGAGACGTGTGAAGTTGCGACCGTGCCGTTGAGGATTTCATCTCATATATAGTGACAATCCTTCTCGATGTGTTTAGTCCGTTCATGGAAAACCGGATTGGCACTAATGTGTATCGCTGCTTGACTATCACATCGAATGGTCATTGGTCGATCATGTGATATGCCAAAGTCGGATAGAAGGCTTTTAACCCATTTCAGCTCACGAAGAACTTCTGTCATTGCTCGGTATTCAGCCTCGGCAGAGGATAAAGAAACAATGTGTTGTTTCTGCGATTTCCAAGAGACCAAACTCGATCCAAGTTGAACAATCCATCCCGTCACCGATCGTCGTGTCAATGGGCAGCCAGCCCAGTCGGAGTCGCACCATCCCGTCAAATGAAATGGTGAATCGGCTCGAAGCAAAATACCTTGACCAAGTGTCCCCTTAAGATATCGTACCACATGCAAAGCAGCGTCCCAATGTTCGAGTCGTGGTTGTTGCATGAATTGAGTGAGCACATGAATAGCATAAGCTAAGTCAGGTCGGGTCGCAGCTAAATAGACAAGACGTCCAACAAGCCGTCGATATCGTTCGGGATCATGAAGAATCTCGCCGGTGGCCACAGATAGACGATGTTTCGTATCGATCGGAAATCCGGTTGGTTTGCATCCGAGCATACCAACTTCAGTGACTATATCCAGTGAATACTTTCGTTGACACAAGTAGAAACCGGCAGGACTTCGTGCAACTTCAATACCCAAAAAATACTTAAGTATGCCAAGATCTTTCATATGAAAACACGTTGATAAGTATGCTTTGAATTCGGCCATGAACGATGACGAGTTCCCAGAAATGATAATGTCATCGACGTAGACTAAAACACGAAGTACCATGCCATTTTTCGAGTAGACAAAGAGAGAGTAATCGTGACGAGATTGGGTAAAACCAAAGGCTCGAAGAGCCATTGCGAGTTTCGAAAACCAACAACGTGGTGCTTGTCGTAGGCCATAAAGGGACTTCCGCAAACGACAGACCCTAGTGTCAGTCGCGGATCGAAAACCAGGAGGAGGCAGCATATAAACCTCCTCTTCCAAGTCGCCATGAAGAAAAGCATTGTACACATCCATTTGATGAACCTCATAATCCTGTTTTGCCGCAATATCCAAAAATATTCGAACAGTCGTCATCTTTGCCACCGGAGCAAAAGTTTCATCATAATCAACGCCTTCGATTTGATTATTCCCAAGTACCACAAGTCGTGCTTTGTATCGTTCGAGAGAGCCATCAGCGCGTAGCTTGATCTTATAGACCCACTTGCAACCGAGAGCTACTTTTCCCGGAGGCAGATCCTCCATGTCCCATGTTCGATTAATAACTAATGCGTCATGCTCAAAAGTCATGGCATCGTTCCAAACCTTGTCTTTCATTGCCTCTTTATAAGATCGTGGCTCAACCGCTAGGGAGAGAGCCACTAGATAGCTGCGGTGGTTAGACGAAAAACGATCACATGTATGATAAAGAGAGAGAGGATGAGCCGTACCTGAGGATGATGAAGGGACGGGTGTGTGAGATGAGGTGAGAGAGACTGTATTGATTTCGAAGCCCTTGAGACGAGTAGATAACGACTTCTCGCGGAAACCGCGACCCAAAGGCGGATCGGAATTCGTAGATGGAACGGTAGCTGGGGGATCGGGTTGTGTTTCCAACACAACATCAGATGCGGAGTCGGAGTCGTGTGATGATGTTGAGGCAGTTTCAACACAGTCAATTTGTCGCGATGAATCGTGTGGAATCACATGTGCTGTAACCGGCAAAATAGCATCATCATCGTGTGTTGTTGTTGCTGGCGGATCAAGCCGAGGAGCAACAATGTCAGAGGTTGCAGAGTTCTGTATCAAGAAGGGAAACACGTCTTCTTGAAATACAACGTCACGAGAAGTAAAAAATACCTCTCGGTCAAGATCATAAAGTCGCCAGCCCTTTTTTCCATAAGGGTAACCGAGAAACACACATCGTCGGCTGCGAGAAGCAAACTTGTCGCCGTTGTGATCCAAATTATGTGCATAGCACAAGCATCCAAAGACGCGTAGATGCTCAAAATCTGGACGTCGATCGTATAAGAGCTCAAATGGTGTCTTGTTCTGTAGTAGTTTCGAAGGTGTTCGATTTATCAAATAACACGCCGTAAGAGCACACTCAGCCCAATATTCAATCGGTAAGCCTGCTTGAAAACGTAGCGCACGTGCCACATTTAGGATATGGCGATGCTTACGTTCCACACGACCGTTTTGCTGCGGAGTTCCAACACATGAGGTTTCGTGGATGATTCCCTGTTCCCGAAAATACTTTGTAAGGCACATGAATTCTGTCCCATTATCGCTGCGAAAAACCTTGATATCACGATCAAATTGTCTTTTGACTAATGCCACAAATTCACGGAGTCGAGCAGAAACCTCTACTTTATCGGGTAGAAGATATAACCAAACCGCACGAGAATAGTCATCAACAATCGTTAGAAAATAACGAGACCCACAAAACGCAGACGTACGATAAGGGCCCCAAAGATCACAATGAATCAAATCAAAAGGGGATGTGGCTTTATTAATGCTATCAGGAAAAGATTGTCTCGTTTGCTTGGAACGTAAGCAAACATCACAACTTGAAAAACAAAACTCGGAACTATTCGAAATAAAACGAACACCAGGGATCAATCCCACAACTCGAGAAGACGGATGACCCAGACGACGATGCCACAAAACACCCTCATCGCCAACACTTGTCTGGAAACTGGCCAATGTCTCAATTCCACGGAAGTGGTACAGTCCCTCACCCTCACGTTCACCCGCTCCAATCAGCATCCTCGTGGTGCGGTCCTGCAAAATCACAAGCCTATCAGTGACTTGGCCAACACAATGATTATCAGTGACAAGTTGTCCAAAAGAAATCAAATTCGTATGAAATCCCTCCACATAATAAACGTTTCGCAGCTCAATATGAGAAGTAAGTCGAATCGAGCCTTGTTGACTAGACAAGGCATTCTCGCCAGCCGGCAGCTTCACCGAAACTGGAGAGACGGGTCGGATATTCGTGAGAATGTCGAGGCGACCAGTCATGTGATGAGTGGCACCTGTATCGAGAATCCAAAAAATTGCGGCGATCTTACCACTCAAACGTGTGTTGGTGGTGGTGTTTGGATTGAGGAGTTTGCACAACGTTTGCCATTGTGCATCGGAAAAACCGGTGAGGCCTTGTCGATCAGCTTCGGTGAGTGCGAGGTTCGCCCCAATTTCTGGTTGTGTTCCAAGAATTTGAGTTGAATTAGCTCGTGCTCCTGGATTTGTTACTCCTGCATTTGAGTTGGCTTGAGGATTGTTTCGATTCCGAGGGCGTTCTCCCCACCACTCGGGAAAACCAATGACACGGAAACATACACTGGCCACATGGCCTGTACGGCCGCAAGCCGAGCACTTCACGCCAGAATCACGCTGTTGGCGTGGCCAAGTAACACCGGAGCCATGGTTCCCATTATTGCGTTGTGTATTCGAGGATGAACTTTGAGCAGCAAAGCTCATAACCGCTGATGTTTCCTTCTTTGCATTCAATTGAACAGTCTCATTCTGCACAATAGTCTGGTAGACGGTATCGAGGTCAGGAAGAGGAATCTGAGCGCAGATTTGAGATCGCACAGCTCCATGTGTCGTATCGTCGAGTCCATAGAGAAAGTCATGAACGCGAATTGTGTCGCGCTGTTTGTCGTGAGCGCTACTCAAATCACATTCACACTTTCCACATCCGCAAGTCTTTGTTGTCAAACATTCGTCCATAGCATCCCAAATTTTGGACAATCGCCCAAAATAGTCATCAACCGAAGTCCCCATCTGTCGACATGTCGCAAGAGCTCCACGGAGTTGTTGGTATCGAGCTCCGCTTTTGAGTGAGTATCGCTTTTTGATGTGATCCCACAAGTCCTTCGCCACCTCCTTATGCGAGATGTTCGTTCGAATCTTCGGCTCGATCGTCAATTTAATCCATGTAACCAACAAGTGATTGTTGGCCATCCAATCTTCGAGGTCAGGTGAGTCGTCCGCTGGTTTGGGAATGCTTCCATCGATGAAAGCAAACTTCTTTCGTGCGCTCAAAGCCATACGTAGATTTTGAGCCCATTCATCGTAGTTTCGTCCGGTGAGCAGTGGTTGAGAAATCACGGCGCCGGGATTATCGCCAGAGGTCAGGTCGTAGGAAGAAATCGTCTTCCTTGTCGTGTTCGTCGGCACCATAGTAACAGTACCATCGGTGCTTGTCATCGTGATTCGAAAAACTTAAGAAAACGAGAACGAAATCGAAGAGTATTGAAGAAAATTATCTTTGTCGTGGCTCTGATACCATGTGAAAACCAGAGGCGCTTTGGAAAATATTCTTCTTGTTATATCATTGACCTAATGGTCTTGTTTATATATACACACATATGTCCAATATCGATTATGCTAAATCTATGAGAATATGTAAACATTCCTATTTACAAGCTAAAGAGAATATCTATACAATATTCTCTAATACATTCAGTTCAGAGAAAGCGCAGGCTGTGAAGGGGTATAAATAGAAGGATTTTGAAGGGTTAAGTTAATCGCATATTAAGACAATATACAGATTAGTTTAAATCTAAAGTCTTTGGTAGTTAATAACAAAATAATGACTACGTACTAAACAAGTATCATGTGATAGCTATCTTGAAGAGTTACGAAATTGTTATCCTTTAATTCTGTTGCGACTCCCAGACATGTTTTTTTTTGTCAACTATTTTTATTTATATATAATTTAACATATATAAAAAATACATATAAAAAAGCAAAAATATAATACCATAAAACAATAAAAGGAAATTTTGATAATTTTTTTTTCCAAAAAAATTTACTCGTTAATAGAATGTTCATTATTTCTTTTGTCAAATTCGTATTTAATATGATGCGATATGGGGTTCTAGCATTGAACATGCTCTAAGAGGACCACTTAGAGAATATTCTTACGCACGGCATGAATAAAGCCACGTCATATTCATATATTAGATGATCCATGTGAGGGTATAGAGAAGAGAGCTTCAATGCAATCACTAGCTAGATGATAAAAGCTTATAATTAAGCCCAGGCTGTGATTTGCTCTATTATTTCCCACCTTATCAGATTAATCATTATACAATGGAAAGCCATTGAAAACTAAGGTGTTTTGCACATCTAACCATATTGGGTATGATGACTAAAGAGTATAGCCATATTGAAGAATATAGCCATATTGCGTTGATGGGTTTCAAATTTGAAGACAATTTTCGAGAAACCTAAAACTAACGCCTAGTCAAATATTGCTCGCACGACTAATATCTTTGCCATCACGACCAAATTTACAAATAATCGTTCCATGTAGACGAATGTTGATAGAGTCGATTTTTCCGTAAAGAATGATATGACGGGAAACATAGTAAAATTTACCCATTATACCTAAGAATTTCTATGCTCCAACAAAGTTAAAATATATTGCTGGTGTCGTATTATGACATTGCCACCAACGTACAAAATATTTTGACTTTTTCTTGAAAACTTTATCAATGTAAATACCTTTTTACAAATATAAGAATGAAGTGACTTAATTAACTTTATTTTACTCCTAGCATAACAAAGAAACTACATCAGAAAATATGGATTAATTCATGTATGAAACGATCAAACAAGAAACAACAACAACAACAAAAATCATCAATTCATGTTCATCAAGAAACCCATAACTCCAAACGCGATCACCCCCGAGATCTTCACCACCATGAAACTTTTTCCGGCAGCCGCTCCAAACTGTTGGTCAACGGGATACAACTCACCGGGTGGACCCGTCATGTATATGTAAGTCGACGGAGGCGGCGGACAGTAAGACTTCTTCGGAGGCGGCGGTGGATGATAAGAAGGAGACGGTGGTGGAATTGACGGAGGAGGAGGAGGATTCTGGAGACAAGGTGTGCACTTTATTGGTTCCTCTTCGAGGTTTCTATTGGCTGAAGATTCTGAAGCGTTGATAATCATCGGAAACGCGAGAAACGCGATCGCCGTGAGGATGATAATGAGAGAATTTGAACGGTGAGTTATTTCCGGCATGTCGAGAATCGTTTTAAGAATCGAATAAAGAGATGTCTTGTTTGATTCTTTTGCTTAGACGTGAAAATGAGATATAATTTTTTATGGAGGTGGGCTTGTTTGATAAGAGGTTGCATTGGGACTGATATACTTCTTCAAGGCTGTATACTTTTATCCACATTTTAGTTTTTTTAAATGATAAAAATGAAAATCTCTATATTATTATTTAAGGAGTTATTTAAAAAAATAAACTTTATTTTATAAATTATTATTACATATTATGCCATTACAAATAACAAAAAATAATTAAAATATGAAATGATAAAATTGTATTTTAAAATTATTGAAGAGAATATAGAATCTATTTGTTTTCCATTAAAAAAGTTATTTATCATTAAATTTTTTAATTTTTACTATATTAAAATATTTTATATTATTAAATAATAATCAATCCATATACATTCAAAGAAGAAGAAAATATTCGAGATATTACAATATTTTTCACAATAATATATTATATTTTATTTAAATATATATCAAAAAAGTTGAAAAATATTTTACTAATTTTATAAAAAGTTAGACATATAGAAAATTAGTTTTTTAAAAAAGTTCGTGTATCGACCACAAAAATCAGAATCATTTAACGAATATTAGAGTTATGTTTTTATAGGTTCTTGCGATTTAGGTCGAATAATATTTTTATTCAATTACAAAACGGGTTAAGTAGCAAAATTAGTCCGGTTTGACAGCTCTATATATAATTATTAATTAGACATATTATAAGATTTAGGAAAAAATAATTTTTATAAAATTTCAAAATATTTTTTTTTTTTAAAAAAGTCCTAGTACTATAATTAAATACTTTACATTATGCATGGAAAACAAAAAGAATACATTCGATTAAAATTGTCGGCTTTTACATGTGAGTTGGAGCTTGAATTAAGGGGTCCCACATAGACAATATTCGTATAATCGTATTACTAGCTAGCTCGAAATATAATTAAATTTAACAAAAGTGGAATTATTAGCTTATAATCCACCGTCGTCCACCCAAAAATAAAATATACTGTTTTATATGTACACCAAAAAGCCCAAAGGTTTCCAATTATTTGTTACCAAAGGTTTGATGACACAATGATTGATCGTAATCTGGTTTCAAAAGTTAAAAGCGTATATGTATAACTGTGTAGTGTGTAAATATTGTTGCCAAGGGAATGTATCTGTGAGATTGAGAAACTATGCTCGGCTTTTCTCTGGTCCGGATCCGAGTTAAATTAATCCGAAGAAAGCGAAGATTGTATGGAAAGAAATTTGTAAGCCGAAACACAAGGGAAGATTAGGTCTAAGACCTCTTAAAGAAGTCAATACCGTGTGTTGTCTTAAGCTCATCTAGAGAATTATATTCACAAAGCCATTATTGTGGGTAAGGTAGATTCAAACATATTTGATACGAAATGAGTCTTTCTAGTCTATTCGGGAGAACACAAGTATGGGCTCTTAAATGAGGAGAAAACTATTAAAGTATAGAGCCCTTGCAAAAACTTTTCATAAAGTCGACATGGGATGTTTGATGGATGTTTTGGGTTTGAGGGGTGTGATAGATATGGGCATCTCATCTCTTTCCTCAGTTGCAGCAGCGATGACAAATCATTGGCATCGAAGACACATAGTTGCGGTTTTGAACAATCTTGAAGATGTTTTAGAAATGCAAAGAACATGAGTAGAGTATGGGGAATATGATATCGCTCTATGGAGAAGAAAGGAAGATAAATTCAAATCGGAGTTCAATTCAAAGAGCACCTAACTACTTATTCTTGTGGTGTATCCTCAAGTCGATTGGCATAAGGGAGTGTGGTTCACTCACGTAACACCGAAGTATTCATTGTTCACATGGCTAGCGATACACAACATATATCGTGTGATAAATTGGAACGTGGGCGCTAATCATTAATGTGTTTTATGTCGTGACCTCTTGGAGGCCCGAGATCACTTGTTTTTCTCGTGCATATTATCAGCAGAGATGTGAAAATGTTTAACCAAATGACTTCTCAAATCTCGTTTCTCAAAAGTTTGGCAAAACAATATATCCCTCATCTCGGATGCAAGCATTGGCCGTCTCCCTCTGTTTTTAACTCGGTATATCTTCTAGGCATCGATTCATTGCATATGGAAAGAGCATAACGCCCGTCGTCATGGATCCGACCTGACTCGTCAAGTTTATTGACAAATTGGTTTGTAATCGGATATTAACGATCCGGAAATTAGGAGATTGCAAATACCAAGAAGATCTCGAGATTTGGTTCGCCACAAGAAACTGAAGAAATTGTTATGAAATGTCTCTTAATTTTTATCTAACGTTCCAATAAAGGAAACACAAATTGTAAAAAACGGTTTTTTAATTTTGAATAAATTTTATATTCAATTAAAAAGAAGTAAATATTGTTGCCAAAGCGTGAATTGTACGCTTTTTGTTGTAATAAAATTATGAAAAGTAGGCGAGGTCTGCGATTAGAAAAATAATCTCATCTTTTCGTGCTGGTCGAGTGCATTAAAATTTAAGTATAGATAATCATCTCTTAGTGGTTCATCCTCATCATCAATCCACCTAGGCGAATATCGATCTCTAGTTTCTTATTTCATATAACGATTATTGATTAATTAAGATTCAATTTCAACCCATGAAACCACCCTATACATTTATTTTTGTTTGTAAAACTCTAAACGTAACTTGGAGATGCTCAAAGAAAGTGTTGCCGAAAAAAACGAAAAGGTTAAATAAGGCTTAGTTTAAATCCTTTCAAATTAAAAGAAGAAAAATGTAGCTATTAGAATTTAATTTATATTAACTCTATGGACCAATGTAGCTACATCTTTAACCCAAAAAAAAAAAAAAAAACTTTAAACGTAACAAACAAAATAAAAGAAGAAAGTTAGAAGAATAGTGTGGCTTCTATTCATCAAACTAAAAAGGGAAGTCGACGTCGTCATGCTGTTAAATTAGAGAAATCTCAGGATACAGAAGATAACTCTTAATTGTATTTGTATCAGAGAGAAAACGAAACGAAATGGTTTGGCATAATTGACGAAATAATTCGGGAAAGACAGAACAGCCTCTACGCACTGTATTCCAAAAAAATTGTTTCTTTTGGTAGCCATCGCACATGCAGTGAGAATAAATGGACATGACTTGACTTCATTAATAAAAACATGATGTCATATGTTATGCTTACGGTTACGGGCACCGACTATGTCATCTACATTGAATTCGCCTTATTTAAAATTTTCGTTATTTTTTTTTGGGCAACACTTTCTTTGGTATTTATAAAGAACAAGATGAGGTTATACTTTGGGGTAACATTTTCTTTGAAATTATCTAATTACTTTCATTTGGCTAATCGAATAATCGAAAATGGTGCCATACTTTAGACCATTTAAAAACCTGATGAATGTGCTAGTCGACGGTATCACTCATCTAGAAAGATTAACTGGATGGTAAAAAGCTAGGATTACTTCTTATTAATAAAAAGATGGGGTTGGACTATATTCCAAAGCTGGAAACGATGATACGCACCGCTGACTAAATGGGCCGGAATAAGGACTTGAGCCCATATCAGCATTGCCTAGGGCGAAGGTTTGGGCTACATATGCCATTTAACTTCTTTTGTTTCGTAAAAAGATTTTCCAAATGCCATTTGGTTTTTTGGTCTGTGAAAAAGCAATTACAAACCTAAGCTTCTTAAACGGACATTATTCACAACCCTGATAACATTTCCAGGGCTACTTATCAACAACACCAAAACGTGAAAAAACCATAGAGCAAGTTATGTGTCTTGTCCCACAAGTAAAAAACGTCTGGCTGTCACACAGGTAAGAGATTTTGAGGCCAGAGTATCCAACAGCTAAAAAACCAGGACATTGATTCTCAATCATTAGTCCGTGAGATGAAAACTCGATTATGAGTATGCCGATGATCTAGTTACAGTAGCTGCTTTGAGGACAGAACTCGAAGCTTGAAACCGGTAGAGACATCTGAGAAGGCCAATCTACCGGTTGGTTCAAGTCAAATTTCATATCCATTGGTCCGTTCTGGAACAAGGGTTCTGATTGGAACTCGTAGACCATATCATTGACCATTGTCTGCAACTCCTCCAAGCTGTATTGCTTTTCCTGCGCGCAACCATTATCACACCGTTAACGTGTGTGCAAAGCAATAAGAGTAAAGTTAGGTTAGAAAGAAATTGAGATTTACCTCTCTTCTCGTCTGAGCCATGAGTGAAACCATCTCGTCAACAAAATCAAAGTACCCCTTTCACCACAAAAGCAAAAACACATCAGCCTAAACAAATTTATGAATATCTTCAAATCACAATTTGAACTATCCATACCTCATCTTCTTGAGTATCATAGAGTCCCACATCGTACAAACTTCGTTTTCTTTGATCCGATAACACTAAACATCACAAATTGTTTCCAGGAAACAAATGTCAGTTTTGCTTCTTCATCATGACAATAAAAATACCTTAAAAAACAGAGACCGAACACAGATCCGTACCTGAATAAGCTTCTTGAATCTGCTGGAATCTTCGTTTTGCTTCTACAGATCTAAAACGATCTTTCGTCCACCGATCAGGATGCCATTTCTTCACCGAAAAAACAAAAACAAAATGTCAGCACGCACACATTCCTTTGTGAAAACTGTCATATTCTCCAAAACAAGAAGCAACGATGACCCACCATAGCTAGCTTGTGATAAGCCCGCCGTATCTGCTCCGCCGAAGAATTAACGGCGACGCCGAGAATTTCGTAATACGACGGAAACGTTGCCTTAATGCCACCACCTTCCATTGGTTATGTATATATATATATATATTCACGACATTACACAGCACAAGAGATATAATGAAGTTTTGGGGTTTATATGGAAGCAGATTCTTTACATAAGAATTTCTAGAAGTTGTTGTTGTCTCCAAAAATATCTTCTATCAAGAACGTTCTGGAACATGGTAAAAAGGCAGATTATCCACACATGGCTTTAGATATTTTTAGATTGGACGGCTGCGATTGAATGGACGGTCACGTTATATATACGACACATGCTTCGGCGCACACAAAATGTGGTGAACACAGCACAATTTTTTTTTTTTTTCCTAATTTACGTCCACATGTTATGTGTGTGACTATGTGAGGGTTTCAAAACAAATATCACCGTTATTGATATTTACCTTTTTTTCATCATCGCTATTGTTATCTCAGAAATACCACCTTTTTTTTTTCAAAAATATCTCAATAATAATACATAATATTCAATCGGGCAGTTATTTTTGAAGGAGATCGTTTGAATCTCGTTCGACATTTAAATGGCGAAGACAATGATTTTGGAATACACAATATCGGTAAGGAAATTTCCAGATGGGCAAGGAAGTTCAATCAGGTTATCTTTCGAAGTGTGAGAAGAATTTGCAACGTACATGCTTATTGTTTGGCAGAGAACTCACCTCAAGATAACTCTTTCTATTCCAGTTGTATTAATCGTCCTTCTTGGTTAACTCCATATCTACATAAGGATTATGTAACTTCAAACATACATTATTAATGAAATTTGTTTCGTCGAAAAAGAAAAAAAAAGTACATGATATTTGGAAAATAATAAATAGTAAGTTCTTTTGAATTTTTTTATATTTATAATTATAAGTGTTTGGCCAAATCTGTACATCTCTTCATATCTGGGATAAAAAAAAATGATATAATTTTGTTCTAAGTGTTATTCGATTATATGATTTTAACATTTTGTTTTTAATATTTTTTTAGTAGAACTAATGATATTTATTTTTTTGCTATGAATGTTAATATCATTAAAAATGAAATGTAGATATATTACAAGAGACCATTACCTATATTATAGAGTAATCTCGGCAAAAAAAAAGGATAAAAACAAGATTATAATTTGATTTGGGTTAAAATCTAATCATCTTCAACGAATCCATAGAAGCAAAAGGTTTTGAGACCGTTTCAAATGTCTTCTTGAGGTAATGGTGTTGCGAATCTCCCTATCAATGATCTTAAAGAAGGTCGCAGGTGAAAGATGTTGCGAGTTGTGGTAGGCGTTGTTCTTCTACTTCTATATATGAAAAACCGATGTGTGCTGCTAATTTCCTAAGAGTTGATGATAATCTAACACGATACATAATATATAATCGTATAAAACACGCAAAGTATATACAGATTGGACATAAAAAATCAGCATAATCATCATATCTAACATCAACTACAGTATTGGACAGTGGACACTCTATCATACTCATACATAATATTTTTTTTATGGGTTCGAGTCTCTTGGTGGAGAAAATATTGTAAAATATTTTCCAAACCTACAAAGTGGTGGGCGAGTGGTAGGACGAGATGCGAGATGGGATTAAACACCCGGATCCGTGTTCGATCTTCCTCCTTCGCTAATAAACATTGCTTTGTGGGAAGTCTGTCAGTTGGGCCTCGGCCCAATTGATTTACATGGTGGTCCATAATGCAGGCGGCTGGGCCATCCGCTGGCACTTAGTCGAAAGGTATTAAACTTGAGGTCATGCAGTGTGGTACATACCTCTTACGGGGTCACTGAAGTCCACTCTGTAACACTTATGTGCGTTCCTACTCAGGACCGACCGAATAGCCGANATATAAAAAAAAAAAAAAAAAAAACTATTGTAAATGTACCAAACTATTAGTAAGAGTGTGTAATGATTATAGTTGGGCCAATGGGCTTTGACAAACGGAGCCTACCTAACTTCATCAAAGGAGCATTTGAGAAGAGGGTATTGTTAGTTGAAACTGACGGCAAAAACACATTGGTAGCTGCAATCTTTTGTAAACCAAATATACTCTCTTTTACTTCGCCTTCTCTCTCTCTTTTTTTTTTTGTATTAATGTTAAGATTTTATACAATTTTTTCAATTTTTCAAAAGAAGTACAAACTAACTTATCAAAAACACTAATACTAAAATAATTACAAAACTTCCGAAGGAGGGATTACAATCGGAATGAGACTACAAATACCTAGAAAAAAAAAACTAAAATACAATTAAAAGAGAAAAGTAGAAACCATAGGATCATTCGAAGGGAAGAAGAGCAGACGATTACACATAGATGTATCAATAGAAACTTTGATAGCGATAGCCGAGGTGGAAATTGTGGTGAAAATCTTTGCATTACGCTCTCTCCAAATCGAATAGGCAACAAGTTGGAAGAAAATGTTAGCAATAGAGATGTGAGACGACCTTGGAGAACGCTGGATTTGAGAGATCCATGTTCGCACCAAGAGATGATCCGTGGGAGGAGAGACACTGATTTGAGAAGCTAAGGAAAGCCAAATTTCCTTGGAGAATTCACATTCAAAGAATAAGTGGTGATGAGATTCAGTACATGGGGCACATAGAACACAATTTTTGGGAACCGTCATCCCCCAATCTCCCAGTCAATCTCGAGTAGGAAATCGACTAAGATAGACCAAACATAGATGAAAGGAGAACCGCATGACTGCTTCTTTGAACCAAACTATCTGAGACCAAGCAATAGTAGGAGAAGGAAGCCTTAGCTTATCCCAAATATATTTATTTCTTGACAAAGTATATTTATTTACTAGATCCTACTCAATACTTGAATAGGATACTTCACTATATTTATTTCTTGAAAAAGATAGTTCACTGCGTCTTTTTTTTTTTTTTAAGTTTCATTCTTTATTCATCTTTTTTAAGTTCACTGCATCTTGTTCAAGTATTAAATATATAACAAGTTAAAAGAAACGTTTCATTCATCTATTGACAATTGCAAACATTATTCAGCTCTAATGTTTTAGTTGTTCAATCATTCAGCTAATAATTTAGCATACACTACAAGAAAACACCCATTTTGCAACGAACTATATCGTTGTAAATTCGTTGCAAAAGAGGGTTTGAATCGAATTTGCGACGAATCAGAGATCGTCGTTAAGTGATCGTCGCAAACCACAAATCGTCATAAATTCGTCGGGAAAGAACGAGGGACAAAAATTTGTCGCTAAATCATCGGTAAATTTTCGTTGTAAAATCGTCGTAAATATTACATTGAAATTACGACGAATTGTAAATCGTCGTAAAAACGATGGAAATGCGAAGGGAAATATTTCATTGTTAATTCGATGGCAAACAATTGTCGTCCTTAATTCGTTGCTAATTAATCGTCATAAAATCGTTGCTAAATAATCGTCGCTAATAATTCGTTGCTATATCGTTGCTAAATAATCGTCGAAAAATTGTCGCTACTAATACGTTGCTAAATCGTTGTGAATTAGCCACGATTTTATGACGATTAATTTAGCAACGAATCAACGAGGATTATTGTTTACCATCGAATTAACGACGATTCATAAATATATGATTTTTAATAATATTTTTGAAATTATATTAAATTCGAAATTATAAAATGAAAATTTTAATAATAATATTTAATTAGAAAAAAAATATTATAATCTGTTACAAACAAAAAAAAAATTTAGAATTCGAAATCCTAAAATCTAAATAACTATATCGTAATCGTCGAGATTCACATCGTCTTCCGGACGTCTCGACGAACCGGATGTGCCTGCCGCTGCCTCTGCCGCTGCTCGGAGTCTTCGCTTTTCCCGCAACATGGCCTGCATTGTCGTGTTCCCTGTTGCCAAGATGTCGAAGAGCTCGTCATTTTGCGTAGCATCCAGTTCAACCCGCTGCTGAAGACTCGCAATATGCGCCTGATATGCCGTAGACCGAGTAGCCTCGGTCTCAACCCGCTCCTGAAGACTCGTAATAGTGGCACGTAACACGACTGGATCATCTTCTGGCGATCGGCGTCGCGGAGCATATGAAGAAGCGGCCGAGACATCTCGAATAGATCCCATCCCGATAACCTTCCCCTTTCTCTTAAGGGCAACCTATATTTAAATTTACAATTAAAAATTTTTAAAAAATTAAAAACTAAAAATTAATAAGTACTAACTATTCTATATACCTGCTCGAAGATCCGGTCAATATCGGGTGTGGTCAACCCTCCAGACATGACCGACGAACCACCTGGAGATAGCTGTTGAGAGAGCTGTGTCTCTCGTTCGGTGACCTTGGAAGTCACCTCAGTGAAGATGTGCTCGGCCTTCTCGGAAACAAAGGAACCATCCTTCTTTCGGTGCGTCCGCTCAAAAACCTTGGTCATCGGAGGGAGTACACCTCTGTCTTCGGCGGCCTAAAGAAAAAAACTATGTTATTGACGAAGTAAATTACATAAATAAATTAATTTAAATAAATTTAATTACCATCTGTAGACGAACACCCGCAAAAGGTGTTTGCCCAGCTCTATGAGGCAAAGCCTTGACTTTCCCGTCCGAACAAACGGTGTTACGGGAAGCCGAACACTTCTCAGCAATACTGATGGACTTCGGATCCAGCCAATACCGCACCAAGCCGTCCCAAACGACTTTATCCATGTGCAGGGGCTTTGCGAAATCGCCAGAAATCTTCCATGCTTTCTTCCAATCACCAACCACGCCTTGGATACGTAACTTCACCCTCTCGAGAAACAAAGTTTCAACCTCGCCATGAATCGAAAGATCCCAGTTATATTTTTGCTGCATGAGAAACAAAAATAATTACATATTTTATAAAATTTAATTAAATATATATATAAATATAATTAAAATAATTATGAGAGAAAAAATTAATTTTTCATACGTACCGCAAACATCTTGAACCATGTATCCTTGACGTGTGCCGGGAGCTGGGTAAAATTGGTATGAGGCTCGATAAAATAGGACTTGATGATTTCAGAAACGGTGCGTCCAACTTTGGATTCAACTCCAAACCTGAAACAAAAAATTGTAAAATTATGAATTGTTAGAAATAAATATAATTAAATATGTAATAATAAATATATATATTACCATTCCGTATTTTCTCCATGATCCGGATCTAATCTCGTAATCCTATGACGGCCCGGCTGTGCAAGCAAATCAAGAACCGTCATGTGTGCATATGGGGCCGGGGCACGGCCTCCAGGTTGCAAAATCTGAGGTGGTTGTGGCGGCGGAACACTCTGTGTTTGCGTCGCCGGGACGAAATCCGTCTCCGTAGCCTCAGAAGACGCGGGAAATCCGGTACCCGAAGCATCACCAATCTCTCTCAAAAACTGAGCGTAATGTGAACGACGATGGCCCATCTGCATAAAAAAGAAAAAAATTACTATCTATAAACACCCGGGCAGTCTGCTATTTTTTCTAATTTGATTCCGCTTCTACCGACCTAAATTGTTCTATTCCTATCTATACTAACTAAAATTAAAAACATTTAAAAAAAAAAAATTTACCTTTTTTCGCAAGGAATTCGAGAGGAGTGGTTGAGCAAGAGCAAGAGAGAAATAGTGAATGAAGAAATTCTGAGCGTGTGATTATAAAGGATTAGTTGTCGTCGCTAAATCGATCCTAATTGGCGTCGAATTTGCGACGAATCGTCGCTAAATCGATGCAACCAAACCGTTGCGAATTCGTCGCAAATTTGCATCGATTTTGTGACGAATAATAGTTTGTGACGGTTTAGCCTCGATTAGTCTGAATTCGTTGCTAAATCGTCGCTATTTTGCAACGAATTAGCGACGATTCCCTTGAAAAATCTGTTTTAGGGTTTAGGGTATAGGTACAAAATTGTAACGTCGATTGCAACATTCCAGAAACAACTATACATGTTTACTGTAAATCCAAAATCATGAAATTATCAATAAGTTCATCGAGATTGAAAAATAAGTAAAACATAGAGTTTGCGTATATGTTAGATTATTAATACAATGATTCAGTTTGTGGATATTACTGTGATTGACCGAGTTTTCATTTTCGGACAATTCTCGAAAGTCACGATCAATTTCATTGAAAGATGCATAATACAATGAGATGGTAATAGGTTAGGGTTTAGGGTTTAGGGTAAAGGGTTTAATGTTTATGGACGAATCGTTGCGAATTCGTCGCAAATTTGCATCGATTTTGTGACGAATCATATTTGCGACGATTTAGCCACGATTAGTCTGAATTCGTTGCTAAATCGTCTCTATTTTGCAACGAATTAGCGACGATTCCTTTGAAAAATCTGTTTTAGGGTTTAGGGTATAGGTACAAAATTGTAACGTCGATTGCAACATTCCAGAAACAACTATACATGTTTACTGTAAATCCAAAATCATGAAATTATCAATAAGTTCATCGAGATTGAAAAATAAGTAAAACATAGAATTTGCGTATATGTTAGATTATTAATATAATGATTCAGTTTGTGGATATTACTGTGATTGACCGAGTTTTCATTTTCGGACAATTCTCGAAAGTCACGATCAATTTCATTGAAAGATGCATAATACAATGAGATGGTAATAGGTTAGGGTTTATGGTTTAGGGTAAAGGGTTTAGGGTTTATGGACGAATCGTTGCGAATTCGTCGCAAATTTGCATCGATTTTGTGACGAATCATAGTTTGCGACGATTTAGCCTCGATTAGTCTGAATTCGTTGCTAAATCGTCGCTATTTTGCAACGAATTAGCGACGATTCCTTTGAAAAATCTGTTTTAGGGTTTAGGATATAGGTACAAAATTGTAACGTCGATTGCAACATTCCAGAAACAACTATACATGTTTACTGTAAATCCAAAATCATGAAATTATCAATAAGTTCATCGAGATTGAAAAATAAGTAAAACATAGAGTTTGCGTATATGTTAGATTATTAATACAATGATTCAGTTTGTGGATATTACTGTGATTGACCGAGTTTTCATTTTCGGACAATTCTCGAAAGTCACAATCAATTTCATTGAAAGATGCATAATACAATGAGATGGTAATAGGTTAGGGTTTAGGGTTTAGGGCAAAGGGTTTAGGGTTTATGGACGAATCGTTGCGAATTCGTCGCAAATTTGCATCGATTTTGTGACGAATCATAGTTTGCGACGATTTAGCCTCGAATTCATTTAGCCTCGATTAGTCTGAATTCGTTGCTAAATCGTCGCTATTTTGCAACGAATCAGCGACGATTCCTTTGAAATCCCCTACCCCAAACTAAATCTCATTTCCGATCACCACTCATTTCCCATCGTTGTTGGGGCAATTAATAAATTACAAGACACATAGACACATATGTCTTGTAATTTATTAATCGCCGCACCTACGACGGAAAATGAGGGGAGATCGGAGATGAGATTTAGTTTGGGGTTTAGGGGATTTCATAGAAATCATATCACTTAAATTTGTTAATAATTACTCGATCACAATATTATATTAATACATTAAATTCACAATAATTACTAGCTAGCGCGGTCACTCTGATTCATTTTCTGACGAATAGTACACATCCGTTTCTTGATCATCTGGTTCATCACTTTCTTCGAACTCATCTTCCTCATCTTGATCTTCCTCTGTATCGTCTGGGAGATATTCAACTTGCCTGTTTTGAGGATCTATCAAAAGGATGTCATCATTGCTCTCATTTAGTTCTGGCATATCAGAGCAATGATCTTGCTGCATTGGTAGTTCCTCATCAACCCCCACAATTCGACCCCTCGGAGAAACTTTTAAAACTGATAACCATGAGATACGGGTGGTGCGAACTCGCGGATATGGAACAAAGCTGACTTGTTCTGCATGTGATGCTAGGATAAATGGCTCATACTTATTGTAACGTCGTGATTGGTTGACATCTACTGCCCCAAATTTGTTTTTACGGACGCCTAGATCAACTGTTGGATCGAACCAGTCGCATTTGAACAGAACGCATTTCAAACCTAAGCAACCAGGGTACTCAACTTCAATTATGTCTTGCAACACTCCATAAAAA